>JACMIG010001624.1:0-15724 GCA_014805385.1 Levipalatum texanum
GCCCCCGCCCCCCCCCCCCCCCCCCCGCCCCCCGCCCCCCCTCCCCGCCCCGCCGCGCGCCCCCGGGCGCGCCTCCCCCACCTCCCAGCCACAGCCCACAGCCCACCGCCCCGCCGGTGTTGGTGCGTGTGAATGGACGATAGCATATTGCCTCCGCTTCCTGGTAAATATTTCTGGACTCGGGCGTTATGCTACTGTTCCACTTCGCGCCTCTGACTTGTGCCCATTAGCATACAGCTCATTTTGTACCTTCACGGGCAATCCCGTACACTCCGGTACGTATTTAGTGTATTCTGATGCTCATTAATTGGACCCTCCGCCTATTTACAGCATAATTTTATCATTTATCAGCACTGGGAATCACCGGTGTCCATGGCACTTTGAATCCCGTAGAAGGCGACAGATCGGAAGGGGAGAGGGCTACTGCACAATAATTGGCGAAAGACAAATGAGGTTACGGCTTGTAGATAACGCACAATTGACAAATCATCAATAAAAATTGATTAATTTTTTTAAAATCGTTTTAAATGCTCCGCGTCATTTCGGGTGGTGGCTGAGTGTAGGCGTAGGAATGGAAGGAGGCCGCGGGAGAAGTGACATCGGTCAAGGGGATACCGATGTCGGCCGCCTCCGATTGATAACCTGGAAATCAATTATTGTCGAGAACCAAAATGGTGTCAAATTCCCCGTGGGTTCCCGACAATACCTCGTCCCCGTCCGAGCTGGGTGGCAAAGTAGGGTGGAGGAGGAATGGAACCCGCGGAGGAGGGAGTCGCCGTCGCCGTCTGGTATGAAGGCAACAGGGACATACTGCAAAGAAGTGATGTTCGGTCTCTGATCTCTCAAAACTAACTCCATCTGCGACAGAATGCTCAGCGACGACGTGTTCCTGTGGGAGTCGTCCCGGCGACACGTCATTTCTCTTCAAATTGATCTTTGATCTTTGATCTCTTTCCTCCTAACCTGAGTAGGAGGAAGAACGAGGTGGACTCTCTCCTCCCTCCCCTTCCCCCCGTCCTCCCTCCTGCTTGTCCTCGTGGAAGCCACATGAATATCTCCGAATTCGTAAGGGATCCATAGCCGACGGCCAGTCTGAAACGAGTGTTATCTCATAGGGCGGAAGCTGCCGGCGACGCGTGGAACGGAATAATGACTCACTTGGGTCGACTGATACGGGAGAGGGCAAAGGTGGCGGAGAGGGCGATGACCATGAGGATGAGGATGCCGACGAGGAATGTGAGGTGGTCCTCACGGATCTCCTCGGGGTCGGGTAGGTACACGGGAGGGGCGTACTGAAGATTTGGACATGTTTCTAATTACTGAGTCCGGAAGCAACAATTCAGCAGTACAATCAATATTCACGAGGAATCTTCGGAAACATCCTCAAGAAAATTTTAGAAATGCGGAGATACAGACCAGATCTATCGCTAAACATCACAAGTCCGAGTTGTGGTATTGTGCCGCACCACAGAACTTCTAATTTACCGTTCCGCTACCGAAAATTTCGCCTCCCATATCTCAGCGCTAATAAGGAATCTCCGGCTGATTTTTTGCATACTTCGGTTGGAATCTAGGATCAACTAGCATGCCAAATTTCAGGCATAGATACCTTTTCTCCTCTAAGATACAAACAGAACTGTCTGCTAACGAGCACAAGTCTTTTAGAAGTTCTGTGGTGCTGCACAATAGCAGTAAACGCGTGGTTCCCGACAATACCTGAACAAGCAGCGTGCTGTTGGATTCGTCCGCCCACATCATCGGTGTACAGGGAGCAATCTGTAAATTGCTTGTTCGTTGCCATCCACTATGATAAGCATTGTCAATGTGTCCCCTCCCCCATCCCTCTTCATCCCCCCTCGCCACTCCGTTTATCTCAGCGAGCCATTGTTTTCCCCCTGGCAAAAATACGAGCAAAACGTGCATCTCCACATCCCTGCCAATTCCCCACAGTGAAATGTCTCAACAGAAATTCAATCTCCTTTCCACGCACATTCCTTTCGTTTTTGCAGTTATGGTTTCGGTCCGTTCTAATGAAAAATACCCCAGAACAGCGGTCTCACATACCATGAAATATATAAAAAAAGGGAAAGCGAAAAAATATTGTCGGGCACCAAAACACAGCGCATTCCCACTGTAGCATAGAAAAAGAGAGCTCTTGGTATTCTACTTTTTGTCAAGTTTGGGTAAGAAACGCGGCTGAATTTTCCCACGGTACCTTGGGAATGAGCCGCGTTTGGTGCCCGACAATACCTGTTGCGAGTCATTGAGGAGGGCTAGGAGTTGGCAGCAGGCACGGCGGGTGATGTTGAGAGGACGGGCACACAGATGCATGATCTGTAGTGAGATCAAAGATCAATCTGGAGGGGAGGAGGAGGGGGAGGAAAGGGAGGTGTAGGGAGGGAAGAGTGAGGGAGGCAGCGGCCGCCTCCGTCGATAAGCACCGCTAGAACACCTAATCTCATTCGCGAACGCATTTGGACCCCCGACGTTCCCTTCATTGTTCGTTTCCGCTCCACTACGGTAGGGTTGTCGGGAACCAGAGGGATGCGAATTCGTCCATGAGGGAGGGAGGCCTATCGGTTCTCGACAATATCTTTTTCTGTGTGAAACTCTATGTCTTCGGACGGTTTGGATCCACTGTGGACCTCAACTCGTTACTGTAGTTCTCTTCAGACCTCCAAATGGTGAATTCGATTGGATTTTTCCGAACACCCTGGTCTTCTTATTCCCAAATCTCCGTGTCGGCAAGACGAAAAGACTCACTGGGCGGGCTTAGGATATTCATTTTTTACACGTGTGGCTCAACTCACACAATTTATTTGATTTCGGATATTTGTTGTTGGCCTCTCGTGGAGGGCGCATCCATTGGTCCTGAGTGCTCTCTTGCGTCCAATCTCCATTACCCTTCCATTGGAGAGCGAAATTAGCCGCCACCCTCGTCGTTGAACTCGTCGCTGTTTCATTGCAGAGCCGAGAAGACTCGGATGTTCTATTGTCGAGAACCAAAATAGTTTGACCCTATCTCCTGTATTTTATTGTCGGGCACCCGGAGCGTTCTAACTCTCATTTCACACAATTTTTATCTACCTCGTTGAACCCCGTATACTGGCCGATTGAATCATACGGGACATGAACCTGTTACTGTTGCAAAACGCGTGCAAACTGTGAATTAATCTGCGTGGTAATCACAGAAATTTCGTTTAAATCTGTGCACGTCGTGGGTTGCCGACCCCGACGGTGCTTACTCACCCCTCCACAGCTACTCATGCATTCACGAATACATTGACAGCGGATCAGTAGCGACGGCCTGGTCCCCTCCACCTCCTCCCCCTCCTCCTCCCCTCTTCCAAATCCGCTTCCTCCTCCCACACGCGTGCTCCCGATGTTCTCCATCATCCTGTTGAAAGTTCGCATCGCAAATTCGGTCGTCTGACACCTCCTGCAGAGAATTGTTTTGATTCAACTGGATAGTTTACTTCTCTCTTCTCTTCTCTCCTGTATACTGGATGTGTCCTATTTTCGTCCTTCTCGACAGTCGTCACAAGGTCTCCTTCTTCTTCTTTCTCTCCGCTCGTCACGGATCGGGGCGGGAATTGGGCCCGATTACGGGGCCAGCGAAAGATTAGAATGATCATAGGGGCTAATAGTGGACACAGCCAATGCCGAGGGCCCCCGTCTACTCATACTTCTCCTCGCCTTCTCCTCTTCCTTCTCCTTTCCTCCTACCCCCCTTTCTCCTCCAACTCTTACTCCTCATCTTCTTCCTAGTCTTATTCTTCCTTCCCTCTATCCCTTACTCAGCGTCCCACCTACCCATCGTCTTCTTCCTCCCTCTATCTTCCTTCTCGTCTCCTCTCCATACTTTACTCCTGCCACTTTTCCCACTCCACCTCTTCCTCCCTCTTTCACCTCCTCCTTCTCCAATCTTCAATTTACTCATTATCCTCCAATGCTTGCTCATCACTCCAGTCCTCCTTTTCCACTTCTTCCAACTCATCTTTTCCGTTATTTCCCTCTCCTTTCTACACTTCTCCCTCTTTCGCGACCTCCTCTCCCACTTCAGATCCACCAGTGGATGGGGTTCAATGGACGAGGACCAGGACCAGTACATCGAGGACTTTGCTCCCTCCAACTCGACCTCCACCCTCCTCCTCTCGAACGACTCGTGGACCAACGAATCGGCGAGCACCGACTGCTACCCCGATACGAGCTTCATCATATTCCAGTATACTGTAAGTCATCTAGTAGT
This sequence comes from Levipalatum texanum, assembly GCA_014805385.1. NCBI lineage: Eukaryota > Metazoa > Nematoda > Chromadorea > Rhabditida > Diplogasteridae > Levipalatum > Levipalatum texanum. The sequence continues at coordinate 4,250 of JACMIG010001624.1, forward strand.
TTAATATATTCCATTCTTTTTTCCTGCCGCGCGATTCAATGTTCTAGAACCCCCAATTGCGTGCGTGCGCGACGAAAACAGTTGATGAAATCGCGGCGAGCGCGAATCGCGTCGAATTAGATGCGATTCGCGCTCGCCGAACGGGACGGAAGGGCGAAGCCATGCCATCAAATAGACAATTGGCGATCGTGAATGAGTAAATAGCAGAAAAGCGCGGTGTAAATCATCACACGACGACGTTTACTACACCACCGGATATCTATATTACGGATCCCGATTTGCAGACGGATGACCTCCTTCTTGCTGCTTCGATGGCTTCGACTATCGCAAATATTCTCGTCATTTTCTGCGCCCTCAAATTATTTAAGTCAGGGTCCTCAATCGATCGATCGATCAATTCACATGTAAATTGCAGGCGGAGCGGAGACACAATGCATGTTTTCATACTCAACATGACGGTCGGCGATTTGATTTTGACGGGTGCGGAGGAGCAGGAAAAGACCAAATATTCACAATTATATATTCCAGTATTCTGCCATCCTAACGAGCTTCTTATACGGAAACACGAATTTCTGCAGCAACACGAGCTGTGTGTGGTGAGTTGCACCGTTTCTCTCCCTCCCTCTCGGTTTTCGTGTCCGTCCGTGAGGGGGTGGTGTCGGCTTAGTTCAGTGGTGTCTGGCGCTGAATGAATCACGTGGAAGTACACCCGGGTTCGAATCACGTCCACTGCACAGTTGTTTTTGTGCCCCGTATTTCGGGTACCCAAGAGCGGTAAATTTTCACATCCGAAATCACGAATTACGGACTGCACTTGATCACTGCCGTGCACAGTCCGTCATTCGTTTTTTTTCGGACGCTTGAATTAGCCGATCTCGAGTGCCCGACAATATTTATGTTTCGTGTAATCCCTGTGTTAATCCGTGTCCTCGTTTCAGAATGGCACCATGATGGATAGCCCGACTAACCACTCCGCTTCCTCGTCGTCTTTGTTGCTCTCTCTAATCCTTGAGTTCTACTATCAGTTCCCTCGAGTGCGGCCCACTCCCTCTCTCTAGAGTGTGAAACCCTTGGAGGTCGTCCACTTCTTCAATTGGGTCGGACTCGCCATCTCCGGTCTCTCCCTCACCATGCTCAACGTTGACAAGGTACGCATTGTCGAGAACCAGGGGAGTTCGTATTCCCACGATTTAGATATTGATCGACGAACAGAGGACAATTTTAGCAACTGTCCGGAAATGGATTTTTTTATCGTTTCAAACGATCTGCTCCTATTCCTCGTTTCTCCAACGGTCCTTCTGGTTAGGGACAATAAAGGGAGATTCACACCCGATCATAATTTAAACTATTTGGTTCTCGACAATATCCAATGCATTTTGTGCCTCGCTCAATCGTCCTTTTCCAGTTGATCTACTTCCGTTGGCCGCTGAGCTACGACCGATTCATGTCCAAGCGAAAGGCCGTCTACATTTGTGCTGCCATCTGGGCGATAACACTGACGTAAACTTTAATTTTTAGTAATCAATAACTATGGCCATTCTTTCAGATTTATTCTCTATTGCTGGTTTTCCGAAATTGTGTACATCCATGGCGCGGACTGCTCTCTCCAGGTTTGTCAGAATAAAGCGATCAATAAGTAATCAATAATAATTAATTTACAGATGGGCCGTGGGAAGAAGTTCTTCTATGAAATATTCCTCGTTCTCTTCTGCGTATTTCCCGTAACATCGTCCCTGATCGTCTCCATCTACCTGTTCAAGGTCCCGATGGACCTTGGGACGAGTGAGGCTACGACTTCAGCTCTTTCAGCTCACGCGACAGAAGAGAAACGCATCGTTTGTTGCAGGAGCCGCGGACCAGAATAAGAACAAGGCAAGGGGAAGGAGGGGGGAGGGGGTGGAGAAGAGGTGGAGAAGGTAGATGGAGGAAGGGGAAGAAAGGATAGTGCAATGATCAAAATGATTTAATCCTTTGCAGGTAAAATCGCTCATCTTCATCTTCGCAACGACGGCCTGGACGTTCTTCTCGCTGCTGCCATATCGCATGATGAACCTGGCACGGATTCATCTGTTCGAGTATCCAACTCCTCCTCGTCCTCACTCATCCTCTATCTTATCTTCTTTCCTCTCTCTCTTCCATCTCCTCCTCTACTCACATCTTCTCCTCTTTTCCTCTGCTCTCTACTACTTTCCTCATTCCATTTTCACAATCGTCCTCTCACTCATCTTCCAACTCTTCCCTTCCTCTCACCCACAGTCTTCCCCTCATTCTTGCTCATCCTCCTCTTCCCCATCCCTCTTCCCCTCCACCCTTCCCCGCTCCAGATGGAAGGATCTCAACTGCGAGGATCGTCGTCTCCTGACGTGGATCGCGTGGGTGCTCGTCTACCTCCTCACCATCAACCCCATCGTCAATCCCCTCATCACCTCCTTCATCTACGCTCCCTATCGGAAGACGATCAAGCGATTCCTCGTCAATATTCCCGTGGGAGGCTCCCGTCCCCTCTACACCTACAGGTTCGGATCGCAGGCTCCGCCCACTTTGAAGGGGGCATGAAATCGTCAAAATTCTGCCAGCGAAAAGCACATTTCACTCTTAGTCACAATACCAAATTATCAGTACCAAAATAAAGCATGCTAAATTTAGAGTATTTTTTGTATGATTTTGTACACAGGGGCGACGCCGAATCCCTCCGAGGGCGAAGAGGCCGAAGAGGATCAGGCGGAGACCACGAACTGTCGAGTCTCCGCAACTGCACCGAGAGCGTCCGCGTCTCCATCAGCACCGAAGTCGTGAGTCCCCGATAGAGGCTCCCCCCTGGTTACGGTTGGAAAAAAGGCGCCGATTTGAACTCCCGCCACGATTCTAACGCTTTGCGTTCTGGTAATAAGCAAAAGAAACATTCGCTAAAGAGCACATTTTGCGAGAGTGCAGTGTCTAAATTGTGTTGCGGTCCAAACCGTTCTCTGATCATTGAAAATGAGTTTCGCTCGGCGTCTGGCTGGTTAGAGACAATGATGTCTTAGAGTTATACTTATTTTAGTTTCAGAGCCGCAGCGAGATTCCGTCGACCCCTTCGACACCTCTAAAGAGGCAGTCGGACGAGCGACGGATCTCGGAGGAAAAGGACCGTCCCAAGAGCAGCATCTACCCTGTGTCCGGCAGTGCAGGATCACTCTCATCCAATGGCAACCTATAATTTAATATGTGGTGTGGGAAACGTCGTCGTATGGAAGCTACCGTAATCCACAGAAACTTCCATTGAATTCGATAATATACTAACTTCTGAATGATTACTATTGTATACAGTTTCTGCTATTCCATTAATTACGGTAGTATACAGTACCCTCCATTCGACGACGTTTTCCACACCACCCCCCGTAATCAGTGTACATTGTTGCATCTTCTAACTCTCGTAGCAGCTAATCCATAATCCAATCACCACAGCGATCTTTGCCCAACAGTTTTAAATTCCCTCCCGTCACCGGAAACGTTCAAATCTTATCATTCCCTCTTACTCCCCCTCGATTCTCTCTCCCTTCCCCTCGAGTGCATTCATCCACTACGCAACTGCTGATCTCCACACAATCGCGTCAATTTTCCCCCATTCGGCTTCCCTTCGCTTTCCCTCCCTTTCGATGTTTTGCCAATACACACACTTCTACACACTGGTAGATAGGCCTGTTAGTGAGTGTCACCCATTACTTATGATAATAAACAATATTTATTCTGCGCATACAAAAAGAGTGTCTAATTCCCGGGAATTAGGCACCCTCTCGACAAAAACACTAAGAGAAAACGAGTCAGATGCATTGGAGCAAACGAGAGATTCACAGGGGGCACTAAATACAGCAGGATATGACAAGGTTCCTGAATAATCTAAAAGAAACACGAGATCGATTCGATCTCCCAAATGGCGCTTCATCACTAGAGTCAACCGGTAGATTTGAATGCGGAGCGTTCATGGCAACAGAAACAAAGATAACAGAAAGAGGGCTAAACGTTGCTGAAGTTGGTGGAGAACTCGCCGGAGGATGACTTGGCGCCATCATCGGACCTGCAACTATGCGGGCATGAATCTGCTGATTGCAGCTGCTAAACACCGATATTGTCCAGAACCGAGCCCGCCAAAGATCGTTCACTGCTAACAAGGCTACTTTACAAACAGTAAAATGGAACATGGTGCGGTATTTCTGGGCAGGGGGATTGTTGGGTTCTCGACAATATCGTGATTCTAACCATAGTGCATTGTATTAATTTACACACAGAAAAAAATCTGCCAATTTGCGACATTCAGATTCAATCTGTCAATATTGGCAGATAAATCTGCCAATATTGGCAGATAATTTGCCAATATTGGCAGATTGAATCTGAATGTCGCAAATCCAATGATTAATCTGCCATTATTGGCAGATCATTGGCAGATTTTTTTCTGTGTGTAAATAGTCAGAAAGTATTTTAGAGCAACCGGAGTGTGTCTAGAAGAGGTAAATAAAGGATGCACGCAGTCCGTCATTGGCATTGCCCGGACGTGGGAATTAGACCAGTCCGGTTGCCCGTCAATATCTATCATCTCCAACCTGGCAGTGTTGTATGTCTCGAGTGTCTCCTGGGAGGCGGTGGCGACCGTGTCGAGGGGGAGGGGAGAAGCGAGGCGGAAGGGAGAACACCCACGGGATGGAGAACGATTCTCCTCTGCTGAGCCGTGTCGCCTGAAGGGGACCATTGTCGAGAACCAGATTCCCACGGTTTCTATTGCTTTGTTCCAGTCAGGCAGACTGGGAAAGAAAATTATACGAAAAATCACAACAAATCATGACAATATCAAAATAAATAATTATTTGAAAATGAATTGTAGCATTTTCCATAGCCACTAAAGTAAAATTGTGACCAAATGCCCACCTTGGTCTCATAAACGGCGATCGATTGTCGAATAATCGCGCCTGGGCTGAGTGGGGAGGGGAAGTGGCGCGGCGGCCGAGGAGCAGCTCCAGGACAATGTCCATCTTCTTGTCCAACTTGTCCATTTGGCGCTCAACGTGCATGACGCGATGGACGAGGGGAATTTTGACCTCCGTCTTGTCCTTCGTGCTACCCACGATCATGTCCAAGCTAAAGAGCTGGAGATGAGGAGGGGGAGGAAGGGGAGGAGGGAAGAAGAGAGAGGAGGGGGGAAGGACTGGGAGATGTGGGATGGGAGGAATGAGGGTAAGATGAGGAGATGGAGAACAGGGATGGATAAGACTCGCCGTTGCTGGACGCTCTTCACCCTGCTCTGCAGGTCGACGTGGCCGGCGGAGTATTGCTCGATGACGTCCTTGACGTCGTACGGCTTCAGCGCCTGACGTGAGCAAGATTATTTTAAAGGTGTAAATTCCCAAGTTCCCAAAAAATATCTAATTGCGGTATCGAATCCAAGAAAAGATTATTAATTTTATAAATCCTGACCTCTTTGAACTTCCGTCGAGCAACGAGTAACTGTATCCTCCGAATGGCCCTAATCGCATTCCTCACTGGAAGAGTGTACTCGTCCATCGTCCTCGGTTGAAGTGATGCGAAGTCGTCGTCTGTAAAGAGAAACGTCTTCTCCTCCTCCTCCTCCTGCCGTCTTCTATTGTCGAGGGAATTAAAAACGCGGAGAACACCCCCGTTTCGACCTGCTGGAAATACGTTGATGGTTCAAAATAGGGGTAGATAATCCCAGTAGTTTCCAAAGGGTGAAACAGAGTATTCTCCGTATCGTTTTATTCCCCTCTCCAATGGTGTGTGGCAGAGGGCACGGGACACGAAGCGAGAGAAGGGAGAAGAGTGGAAGGAGGGTGAGAGAGGAGGAGAAGAAGATTGCCACCGCCTCGATGATACTCTCCAACAAATAAACTAGGAAAATGACATAAAACATTTCGCTAAAAACCCGGGGCGGTGACAGTGCCAGAGAAAATACTACATGCAGTGTATGGAAATAAAGCGATGAGGTGTTAGTGCACATCCACAGAAGTAGATCAACCGGTGAGATAAACACAGTAGCAAGGTTCCCCGTTGATACTGCGTCTATCCCACAGGTTGATCAACGGATTATCGATTATTACCGCTCTCTCCATCGTGACTTGGCCGTTGGCGCGGGGCACAGGACATCCAGGATGACATGAGAGGGTCATAGGGAATCTCCCCTCCTCCCTTCCGGATGCTCTCCGCCCATCGCTGCATCGGAGCCATCATCAACGAGTAGTAGCCGTCCCTCGAGGCAGACAACGGATCGAAGGGGGCAGATTCCCCTGGAGGAGGACGGCAGAGGGAACGGGAACGGCGGGGACGAGCTGCAATACCACACACTCCCATGAACACAGGGGAATCCTGACTGAGGAATATTGTCGGGAACCAACTTGGACCTCGTCTGGTTCCCGACAATGTCTAAGGCATGCTACTGAAAGAGAGAGATTATTATTATTAGACACATGGCAAATGGCAGTGATCCTAGGGATCCTAGAGGCGAGGCGGTGACAATCCGTGTACTCTTGGGAGGGGAAGAAGGGGAGGAGGGGAAGACGAGGAGGGAGAAGGTTAGTAAGAAGAGGAATGAGAGGGGAGGAAGGGGAGATGGAGAAGGAGAAGAAGGGGCGGAGGGGAGCGAGAAGAGGAAGAAGTGGAGGGGAGATTAGAGAAGACTCTTACCCATGTCCACAGGCACCGTATTCCGTATGGTGGAGTCGTCCCTGCTCCGTGGCTTGCTGCTCTTCGATCTCCAATTTCCAATGGAGAATCCGAGTGCCCCGAGGCCCTCGATCTCACTCATGTCGGAGACGGAGACGATGCTGAATTGGAAGGAATTATCCCTGGTTTTTCTCGGCCCGTCTCTCTGCCTCTCCCTTCTTCCTTTCCCCATTTTCGTTCAGCTTCTGTGCAACCTTCCTGCTCATTCTCAATCGCCACAACTCTCGACACCTCTCCTCTTTTGTGATCCCCTTCTTCCTTCTTATCGCATGTCATCCTATTCCCCCATTTTCATTTTCTTGTGTCCTCTCCGTCCTCCTCCACCTCCATTCTCCCCCTCTCATCCTCTCATCCTTTCTCCCCCCCCACCCCAACCTTTTTTTTATTCCTTGTTTTACTTTTTTCCCAATTTTATTTTTTTTTGGCCTCCCCGGGGTCCGAAACCCCCATTTTCCCCCCCTAAACCCAACAAACTTTTTTCCCCCCCCCCCCCAACCTTATATTGTCGGAAGCCTTGGGAACAAGAAGACTGTGCGCCATATCGCCAGTTGGAGGGGCTAAACAAATTCGGAATTAAATGTATCGAGTACTAAACTAACCTGCATCGGTCAATCCATTGTTGTTATTGGAGTTCCTCTTCCTCGTACTGGCCCGAATGCGATTCATGATGCTGTTCTGGTTGCCGCCGTTGCTCGTGCCCACTTTGACCCTGGAAGGAGGAAGAGGTGGAGGGAAGAGGACAGGAGAGGAGAAGATAGGACGGGGAAGGGTGGAGAGAGGATGGAAAAGAAGACAGAGACCAAGACAACGAGATTCCCACCGCCAACCATGTTATTTAGTATATTGTCGGGCACCCCGTTTGGACATGAATAATGACGGACTGTGCACGCGCTTGATTTACCTCTTCTAACACCGTTTCATGGCCGTTGGGATCACACGGGGCATGAAACGGGGCTTAAAGAGGTAGTTCAAAAGCGCCCAGTCCGTCATTGGTCTTGTCCGCGTGGAAATTTGAACGCTTTCGGTGCCCGACAATCAGGGTCAGTTTTCATGCGCGCTCGAGGATTAGGCCCTTTCAAGGGGCATTCGACACTGAAGGGGGACACGACACTGGTTGGTTAGGGGGCGGGGTCAGACGAGACGCTGTGAGTTACGATGGATAGGAGGTGGGGGGAACCGGGCGTTGTCGGGAACCCAAAAACTTATTTTTACGGTTCCGCGACACTGTATGTTACCGTTTGAGATGATGCAACGGTAAATTCAGTGTCGCGGAAGTATTAATTGTAATTTCTGGGGTGCCCGACAATATCTCTAGGGGGTTTATGAAGAGGTTACACAAACCCGTCAGTGAGCAGAGGGTCCGAGAGCCGACGCGGCGCAGCACAGACATTTCTCCCCGGCCGTAAGCACCATCGGAAGCTCTTCGTTTTCTTCTTCTTCGAGGGCGTCGATCGGATTCTGGAAGAGGGGAGGAGGGAGAGGGAGGGACGACAAGCACCCGACACAGGACATGCAAGGGTCGGCGGTGGGAGGAAAGCGAGGAGGAGATATTGATCAGATCGGGACAAGAAAACTAAGCAAAACAAATAAATTCGGGAATCAGAAAGCAGGAGAAAATTCAAAAATGTGGTATTTTTGTCGAGAGAAAAAGATGCGGAGCCTCCTTTGTTGTTTGAGATTTATCCGTTGATCAGTGGTATCGGACTCATTCCGAGTCATGAATCGACATATCAAACTCATTGTTTTTCTCTCGACAAAAACACTGAAGTGACAGAGGGCAGATGTGTGGAAGGCTGTCGGAGTGAGTCAACTTACACTGGAATAGGTGGTGGTGGTGCGAGGTGGACCCTCCACGTGGCCATCGACACGGACTCTGGGGCAGCCGAGTAGTGGCGCCAGTGGCACTGGATTAGACGGGCAGCGGGCATACGGCGACTGCAGAGGGAAGGGTTTTCCTGCTCTTCTCCTTTCCTCCACCATCAATTATCTTTTCCTCCCTCCTCTTCCCCCCCCCCCTCTTCTCCACTCTTTAACCCTTATCACTTCTCCTCTCTACTCCTGCTTCGAGCCCTTCTACTCTCCCATCTTCTCTTTCTCCAAATCCTCTGTGTCCCCTCGTCTTCGTTCGCTCATCTTCTCCACTCCTCCTCGCCTCTCCCCCTATCCACCGTAAGTCTCTCCCATCCCTACCGTATGAGGTGTTTCTGCCTCTGGTGCTGCTGGACCTTCAAGGCGAATCCACTGCCGAGAATTCCCGCGGGAAGGGCGAAGAAAGAGATGCCGAGGAGGGCGCAAAAAGCGCCGATTATCTTACCCGGCCACGTCTCCGGAGTCTTGTCACCGTAGCCAACGGTGGAGAGGGTGATCTGAGAAGGGATGAGAAGATAGAGAGAACGAGGGAAGAGGAGGAGAAGAGGAGAGACAGAGGAATTGAGGAGAGAGAAGACGAGGAGGTTGACTGGGGTCAACTTGACTGGGAGGATGACGATGAGGAGAGAAAGACAGCGAAATGAGAATAGGAGAGGAGAAGAAGGGAAGGATTCGGGAGGGACTTGAAGGGGAAGAGGAGGGAGAGAAATGGAAGAAGAGGAACGGAGGAATATCACAAGATAAAGAGGAAAAGAGTAGGACAAGAAAAGATACTCACCACTCCCCACCACAGCGCATCCGCGAAGGTGGCGTAGCTTTCATTCGAGCTCTTCTCGCACATGTACACGAGGAATGAAGAGAAGATCAGTCCGAGGAATCCGATGTACACCGTCGTCAGGAGTTCCTGGGTTTAGAAGACCTTGGCAAGTTGCCAAAAGTTTATTTTACCTGTCGATGCGCCCACACTACGCTCCCCAGCAGCTTCCACGTCCCGGCTCGTCGATCGATACGGAGCATCCGGAGGATTTGGAAGAAGCGAAGGCCTCGGATGGCAGAGGCAGCGAAGACCTGAAGAAGGGACGAGGGATTGGTCATTGTCGAAAACCAAGGAGCTCCCAAATTGCTATAAACCTAACCTGCCCCGTGGCTCCGATGCAGAGGACCGTGATCGAGGCCATGATGACGATTATATCTGAAACAATGATAATATGCCAAGTTCGGGATCTCGAGAAGGGAAGAGGGGGAGGGGACAGGGAGAGGAGAAATGAAAGAGGGAAAGAGGACAGCTTTGTGATTAGGGGGGGAGACAAGAAGTGGTGGACATTGGACAGGACGGAAAAGGAGATGAGGAGAAAGGTGAAAAGAGATGGGAAAGGGAGGAGTGAGGGAAGAAGAGGGAACATACAGGAGTGGAATAGGAATGAATAATGAGAGGGAAGAAAGAGGATAGGAAAGAGGAATTGAGATGAGTGGGGAGGGTATGACATACCAATAACACAATAAGCACTGGTTGCAAATCGTATCCTCCCTCCGACTCCTCGGTATCTCGATCGGCAGCCCGCCGACCACACACGACACACGTACTCGATGGCCAGCCAGATTACGAAGAAGATCTCCTGCAACGGGACTACCTCAGCTGAATACGGTATTATCAGTTTGTGATCCCGTTTTAGTTTGCGATGCCTATAACAAAGTTGCTAAACACCGCAAGTGGCAGTCTGTACTCGCCGTATCATTCGTACTCCGAAACGCCGTGCTCATCTACTTCCTACACCCTCTTCGTCCTCTTTCATTCCTCCTCTCCTCTTCCTTCCCCTCCCTCTCCCTCTCCCTCCACTTCTTCTCCAATATCTTCGTTCCCCACTTTCTTCCCCCTTCAAAATCATTGACCTCTCTTCTCTTTTTTCCGTACCTCATTTCTCCTCCACTCTTCTCCCTCAACCCGCCCCTTCTCCCAGATACTGTTTCAAAGCGTTCCCTAAGAGCGAAACACGTGACTACGGCAGGATGTTTTACCAGTTCCCCCGTCTCCTTTTTCATGACTTCTCCCATGTAGGACACGTCGTCAGACTCGTCGATGTTTGTCTGGAGGTAAGGTGAATATTACGTAGGGAAGAACATCCCACTGTCACCGGATGCGCGCACACACAGAACAAATGGGCTATTTTGTCCCCTTGCCCTGGATGTAAGACCGAGTTCAGATCGTCAAATACTATTTTCGGAGGATACTGTAACTTTTCGCTATGGTATTCGATCGATATGCAGTATTTGGCAAATTGCAAGGAAATATAAAATTGAAATACTCACGATGTAATACAATATAATTGTTGCTTCGTGCTCGTAGTCGGGCATCGTCGAGAACACGGAGAGAACGAGGCACACAAGGACCATAACGAGGCTGCAATATTAGCAATATTGATTATTTATTGATTTATTGACTTTATTAATTATTTTAATAGTAATATAAATCATACACTGCGAGATGGTACGTTGCCGCGCGCCACCCCCGCGGTCGCTCCAGGAAATTGTGCATGTGTGTCTGAAGAGATGGATAATTCCTCGAGATCGGGCAGGAGGTCATTATTCTCAGAACTCATAGGGTAAATAATAGGGTGAGGAATTTTAGTCGAAAATCTACAACTCCCAGGACTCCGATAATAGAAAATCATCCCGTACCTGGAGCTTCCGGAACCGTTGATCGGTGCGGTAGTTACGGTAGGTGAGGGGCTTGCCGACGAGCGACATCTTGCGGGCTGTCTGTGCCTGTAGGAGGGTCTCCTTGTCCTCATCCCTCCCCACCCTACAGGTTCGGATCGCAGGCTCCGCCCACTTTGAAGGGGGCATGAAATCGTCAAAATTCTGCCAGCGAAAAGCACATTTCACTCTTAGTCACAATAC
>JACMIG010001625.1:0-14145 GCA_014805385.1 Levipalatum texanum
TCGGGTAAATTTACCCGGGAGGGAGAGGCGAAAGGTAGTCTACCCGAGGCCGTCTGGAAAGGTAGACAGGGAGGGAAGTCTACCTTTTTACTTTACCTTTGCCAACCCTACTAGTGATTCTAAAACTTCAGATTGTATCCTGGGCACATTCACCTTTGCAAAGTTTCTTTGCCTTATTCGCATCATTATTACAATCCTTGATCGGGCAAGCAACGATCAACTTCTCGTCGTCAACGCATGACATTTTGTTGGCATTGGCTGCATTCGCCAACTTTATTGTCGCCTCGTCCGTTTTCATGAATTTCCAGACCCCTAAAAACGTTCATTTTTAAATTTCAAAATCTTAAAATTGTTACCCGGTGCTTTTTCCAGCAATTGATAATGATAATGGATGATTTGGCCTGACACCGGTTTCTTGTATTCATAACGAGTAGGACTCTTGCCCGCATTAAGTTTTCGAAAATCGGAAACCGTTGCGTACTTCTTCTGCAATTCCAATACTAGATTTATAATAATTTATATGTTTGTAAATTTGTCCATTTCCTTATATTCATCGCACATTGGGGCAATGGAAATATATGCTATTCTATGTCTAACTGGCGTGGAAACTCGCCGCATTATGGCTTCAGAAAATATTTAAAAAAAATCGTACGCAATTATCCTGAAGGCAATATATCACGCCATTGCCGTTCTCAATGTGAAGTGAGTCCTCCGAAGGTCCGTCGAATGCCATGGCCGTCTGGGTTACAACCAGTTTCACGTTTGTGTTCACTAAAAATTTAACATTTGATCTATTATATAAACCCCGTGCAACTAAATTCCATGGTGTAGTAAATCTCTCCTTCCTATAAAGTGCACATCGCGCACGCAAGAGTGCACTTTACAGTCGGGCGAGGTTTACTACACCATGGAATTTAGTTGCACGGGGCTTATATGAAACAGCCAATGGTGAGAATTGGAAAATTATGGAAAAAAACAATGTAGACTCAAAGTCTCCTTAAAGGAGGGGTTTGGGGACCTTCGGTGTCGAAATTTGGCAGCTTGCCAACAGAACAAATTTACTAATTAATCACTGACAGATAACAGTGACACAACTCATAGTGCACAAGGTGAGAGATCTGAGGATTTGGCAAGCTGCCAATTTTGTAGCAGGTGCGAAATTTGAATTTCGCGCCATCCCTGTTTCTCAGGGGAAGCTTTCTGAACGCTGTATCTAACCATAGAAACATCCAAATTCTTAGTGTTATATACCATTCAATAGCGTTTTTCAAGCTCTACCACCAGAATATAGTCACTTATGAGACTCGAAAAGTCCCCGAACCCCTCCTTTACACACCACAGCTCCGAGAATGACGAGAAAACAATTGAACTTCCTGTTCCTGGTTCCTTTGTAGAGTCAAGTCTGCATTTGAGATGGGTTACGGAATTTTTGCCTTCGTCTTTATACTTGAACACCACTCCGCCGCACACTATCGCTGCAATAAAGAAATAAGTATTAGATTACAGTGCGGGCAGTGTTGGTACTCTACGCTATTCGCAGCTTTTGGTAGCTCAACAATAATGATAATAGAAGAGTATGAGCTCGTGTTAGTCTGAATAATGACAGATCCAAGAACTGTTATTAAATGCGCTTAAATCTGTTTTATTGTAATGCTTTAACATACGCTCAACTTTGACGGTGAGTACATTCGAAATTCCGAAGAATATAAGAAGCAACACGAAAGCCGCTCGACCCATGCAGAAGACACCTAAAAGCGGAATATAAATGAACCGAAATTGAAAACGAATTCATAGATGCGAGCAAAAGCGATATTTTCGTTCTTTTAGGTCTTGCGCTTACTTGTTCAATTTAACTCCATCGTAGGTGAACGCTTTATTTCAAAAAAAGAAGCAGAGTACATATGTTTTGCTCTTACTACCAGGTGTCAAAATTATTTTCGAAATTCAAACGGCGTTCAAACGGAAAGAGAGTGTTTCAAGCTCAAGGGATTGAGGGGATTTTGGGATTATAAAATAAAAAAAGAAGGAAAGTAGTAGAGGCAAAATTGAAGGGGGAAGTGAAGGGGAGATGAAGGGAATGAAGGGATGAAGCAAAGGAAGAAAGGAGCTCACCAGAGAGAAGATCAGAAAGGAGAAGAAAGGACTACGCAACTGATGGTGAATGATTGTAGGAGGAAGGCGAACCTTAATGACTGAAATTTATGTCGAGCATTTGATCCATGATCATGGATCCATGAATAATCACGGTCTGCATGCAAATATTGTCGGCCTCTTTATCCAAATTGGAAAAAAGAACATCGGATTTTTTAAAAATGTATGCTAGCATAATTTTATAGCAATAAAGCTCTACTTGGTACACGATACTTTCTCATTGACCAGGTAAACGGTGTAGACCAGATAAACAATATATGACTCCTCTGTAAGCACATATTTGAATATAATCTGAAAGAAATTTTGGTGAATATCTACATTAAATTGCACGAATTTTTCGGCTCCTCCTTCTTCTTCGGCGGAACCCGGTTGATTTGTGGCGCAGCGCGGGGTGGGGGAAGTTGAGGAGTACTCGGCCGCTGGCCACAGATGCACTCCTCCCGACCACACAAGGAGCAGGATGCGACGTCGGGAGTCGAGCTGAAGAACGATAATATCACCGAAAATCGATTTTACTAATTACAATTAGCTAATTATCGATTGAAGAATCGATACCGAGAACGCTGAGGTTGCGAATACATCCACACTTCGTCGAACGCACTCAACTCCACGCCGTACGGAGCCTGAGGGAAGTATGGTTAGACCAAGTAAATTTCTTAAATGTTTTAGTATAGTTTTATAACAATCAGGATAATTTTTTTAATTATTATGATTGTTTATAAATCCTGACACCCGTTAGTTATCCTGACTTATCCATACACACGAACACAGCATTTTGGCATTTTTATAGTTTGCGGACTTGTTATGTGGATATTGTTTATTTTATTCTAAGCAAATTTAACATAAATAATAGCCGTATGTTTTTCCTCAAGAAATTTTATTACACCGATTAATTTTGAACATTATACCTGTCTCATTGCACGGCACAGCGTTGTGACGGCATTCTCGGATTCGTAGGCTCCCGATGTGTCGTGGAGGGCCATGAGGTCTTCGTAGCTGTACTCCTCCTCCGCAAACCCTTGAGCTACAACCGATCCGAAGGACGACGCGAAGGGCTGCAACAATTCGATATTACAAGCCCCTGACTTTCCTCGTTCGCGCCTCTGACTTGTGCAATTTCTTTTTTATCTTCACGGAGAAAATGAATATCTGAGGCTGAAATTTTTTAACACCGCCTGATCATGGATTACAACCGAAGACTAAAAATCATATTCCTAATTAGCCCGCAGATATATGATCGGACCGGGAACAAGAAAGGATAAGGGCACGGAACAATATCTTTTGTCACCAACCTGTGGTTGTCTTCTCCTATTGGAGTGCAACCGTCTTGTAGAATATTCGCTGTCTCCGCTCTGAGCCTCGTATAGGGGAGCGAAACTGCAGGAGAAATAATATTAAATTAAAACACAATTGAATCGAAATTGCAATCAAAACTCTGAGACGGCACTAGAGCTATAATAGTTACTTTACGTAAATCGAAATGCGAAATTTAAAGCGTTTAATTCCTCGAAACTCACTCTTTGGCATAATGCTTCCGTATCGCGTCATTCAGGAATGCATTCCTACTCTTCTCCACGGAGCTGGTCATGTTGAGAAAGCGGACGGAGTCCTACAAACGATATATAGCAGGGCAGTTTCATCACATGCAATTAAGCACCCTAACAGTGAGAGTAGTGCTCCGCACCACAGAACTTCTAAATTGGCGTTCCCTGACACTGCGGTTAACGATTCCTACTTCACGAAATGCCAAAACCAAGCACCCATAAATCGTACTTCAGCAAACACGCGACGCTCTAATTTTGGGCATTTCGACAGGTGGAAACGTTATCAACACTTTGCCGTGGAACACCAATTTAAAGAAGGACTGGCTGGAACTTTCCAATTTGAGATTTTGTTTGCATCAGAATCTCCTCTTCAAGACGAACAATTTGATACCTTTCTTACTTCTGTAGCTTTCTTCTACCCAGAGATACGCTCGCTCAAATGTGAGCGCATTGGTTACGGTAGCATTGAGCAATCTCGTCTGCGAGGCTTATTAGGTACCATGTTCGATATTAATCTGACGGGACGTGGTCAGTCTACATTTAGCAACTTATTTGAAAGCACAGTCTGACAAAAATCGCTTCCTCTAAAGAATTCCGTTTCCAAAATCTGTAAAATAGGCGAGCCCGCTGTCTAAATAGTCTAAATCTAATCCACGTATTCGAAGTTCCTGCCAGTCCTTCTTTAAAAGTTCTGTGGTGCGGCACCATTGTTAAAGAAGGAGTGGGAGAAATTTTGTAGCCAAAGTGTAGTGCATATGCCCGTACGTCTATTTATTGAAATGCTGCTTTTTCAATACGTAGCACTCACACTTTTGTCGGCATGGCTCCTACTCCTTCTTTAAGGTATGAAGTATAAGACGCCTTTAGAACAAAAAGCATAATATCCTCAACAGACCTTGGCGAGAGGCGACGAAACGCGGGCGAAATAGGCATCGCCGGTCTGCACGTTGAAGTGGGCGACGGCGTGCTCCTCCGTGGGATAGAGACTGCTACCAGAGATCAAGGTCTGCAATTATAATAGAAAAATTATTTTTCTTGAAACATAGAAAGTCCATGAAGACATTATCTAGCCAATCATACATGCTCAAAAACAATAGAGATGCATTATATTTTCAACGGAAATTCCGTGGCAAGTCATGAGATACTATGGATTAGCGCATACAGCTTCGGCATCAAAGGATCAACGGCTGGAGATATTCAAAGGAATATCTCCAGCATATTTCTCCCATATTAAAGAAAAACAGGCAGCAACTTTGTAGTTGAGAGCAGAATAACGCAGCCAAGTCAACAAAAAGCACATTTTGGAATACCTTAACAGTGTTCATGTACATCGAAGAACAGCGTGCTGAGGAGAGCATACAGTACGCACTCAGTGTGCGGCATTGCAACCTTGTCTACCTCGGACTACCCGTAGATCAAGATTGCTGGCGGTTTTTCTTTAAAGCAGTACTGGGAAGAACTTCTTGGGCAAATTGCCAGTCTTAATGGAAGTGCATTTCTACAGACGTCGACGTATGGAATTGCCACATTTCGATGCGTCGACGTATGGGCAAATGCACTCCCATTAAGACTGGCATTTTGCCAAGAAGTTCTTCCCAGTCTTTCTTTAAAAATACTCCTGAATTCTTACCGTGCAATCTCCGAACGTCTCAACGCCTTCGACGATCACTGCTGCGATCGGCGGATCGGCGTCTTTGAAGGCCTGTAAATGACCTTGTTCTCATCTCATCTTCAGTATTTTCCTGTCCCCCCCTCCCCTTTTCATCCCAATCCCCCTCCTGTACCACTGTTGAAACGGTTGAGCAACGCCGGTTGGAAATGCTCTCGGGGAACCTGACCGACCAGGATCCACTCTCACATTCAGGAAAGCGTGAATGGGACGCACCTTTACCTAAACCTTTACCTTCTCCTGTTCATACTCTTCCCTCCTTATCTTCCTTCTCCCTATTCCTTTTCCTACTCTTCCTCCCCTTCTCCTCCCCGCCCCTGAGCCCTCCCAACCTTGGCCACTGCATTGGAACTTGTCTTGTTCGTCGTGTAGACGATGGCAGGTTGTTCGTGGTTTCGGCGCCAGGCCTGAATTATGTGAATTCAAGAGAAGGACAGAGTATCGAACTATAATTATTAGGTGTGTTTCAAAATGTAGTTCCGTCGGAACGCTGCTGTCGTTACTGCTTTTATTTCAAGCTGGGTTTTCCCGAGATAATCTGATGCGGTTAGTACTTACCACAAGCTGCGCGAGTGTCCCGTCTACGGCTTGGTCCTGGTTGAAGCTCTGCAGGGTCTTGTGCATGCTCCCGCGAGGACGCTCCACCGACAGTACAGCCTTGAGCGACTTGTCCTGTAACTTGATATCTCCTCTCACCCTCACGTTACTCTAAGTCCTCGTTCTTTTTAAGGTTCACAAGGTTTATCTCTCGTTCAATATCTTTTCGAGGTGGAGTGAAAAACGGTGCTTATAAGGCATGGGGATTGGTGGGCGAGATGCAAAGGGTTAGTGTCCGGCATGGCTTTTTTGAAGTCGTCGATCCATCGTTTTGATGAAGTCCTCGTTCTCTTCTACATCATCTTTCTTCACATCCTCGTACCCTCTCTTCCTCCCACCCTTATGTCAACATCGTCCCCTCCCTTCCTACCTTCCTCTCACTATTGTCGGCCGAATTAAACATACGGAACGTAACTCATCGCCCTACGACCTCGCTTCACAGTTCTCTCGTTTCTCTAACTTGTCTGGCGGTTAGAGAAACAAGAGAACTGTGGAGAGAGATCGTAGGGCGATGAGTGTACATTCCGAATGGTTAATTCCGCCGCTAATACCGCTCACTGACCGTAAAGGAAGGCATGGCCAAGGCGATCTTCGACTGCGCCGAGTGGTTGACGGTGAGCATTCGCGTTGTAAGAGCTAAGTTCCCGAGGACAGTCGGCAACTGGACGTCGTTCCTGGAGCACTTATTTACATACTTGTACAGCAGAAAAGTTGAATTTGTATCATCGTACTTTCTACTATCTATGAAAATGTAATATTTTGCAGTAAAACAAAAAAAAGTATGGCGACATCGTCAAATAATTTTTAAAAATGATTGGAAATTCACTCACATTTTTGAAATACTAACATTTTTGAAACAATGCTAATGCCTTCTTCAGTTTTAGGGACAATATATAAACATATATTTGATTTTCCCCTACGTTTTGATAGTGAGGTAGAACTGCGGTAAGTCGGCGATGACGCAGAGGGTGAAGGATGTGCACTTGAGGACTTTCCGTGCGGTCAAGTCGAGCAGGCGACCAGTCGTTCCTGCAAATGCGATCTTTGAACTTAAATCTTTGGTCTTTTTTTTTAGAAATTGGTCTTTGATCTACACCAACCGATAACAATGTCGGATTTCCACGTGATATCGCGTATATTGTCTCGGACGCTTGTTCCGCCGCTTGCATTCTGTAAAAATAAAAAATAAAAATATTTTATTAAATGTAAAAGCTTACAATGATCTTGAGATCCTGGAAAATCTCCTGATTTCTGCCGATGAAATGGAAGGCTTCCGCGACGAATTGCTTCGTTGGAGCGACGATGAGAGCGCTGCGATGGCTTGAGATTGAGGTGCCTGAGAAGTTATGATTGATCTTTGATCTTTGATAAGTGCACTTTGAACTTGGGTCTTTGAAATCAATAATCACAAACCCGGCAGCTTGACATTCTTCACAGCTTCCATCAGCGCAGTTTCGACGATACTCCGATACTCGGAGCTTTGATCGGCGGTAACGAATTCGACGTTGAGGATTTCTCAAATAACGACATTTTGTTCGTAAAAGAGCCTCTCATTCGTCGCAACATTTTGCGGTACCTATGGTTGATACTTCTGACAACAACTAATACTGCGGTTGCACTAGTTACCTTCGTCAAAAAAGAAAGTATCTCACTGAATTCCTCCGCGGGATCGAGCTTCGATATTGGCGCTGTTTCGTCCGCGTTCTCCTCCTCTTTTTCTGCCGCTTTCTCCACTTTCTTCTCTTTGGGCTTTTCAACATTGTCCGGTATCTTCTTCACGGCATTCATCTTGGGCTCTTTTTTCTTGGGCATACGATCATCGCCTGCAATCATCAAAACCATTTACATCGAAGTAGAATTGAGCCCGGATCTTTACACCGCTAAAGGCGACATCCACCACTAGTCCAAGCCGTACCTCTCATGAAGATGGTCATAAGGTCACTCCAAAACTCGTAGTCCGCAACCGTGGGACGGAGATTTTTCAAGCGGAGCTGCAATGCTTGATGGCTCGGATAAGTAGGAAACGTCAAATCAAGCCCGAAATTTGACGGTAATATTCTCAGAAACAAGTATTCATGAGCACATGCCTGATCAGTGTGCGCGGCTCCGAAGATGTGTGTCGTAAACTTAATGATATTAGGCGCTCCGCTTGGCCACAGATTGGTTGCATTCGCGCAGGAAGGGCATTGTTCGAACTGTAATGGTTCTTGCATATAAACCTGAAGTGGATGTAATATTTGAATAGCTGCGGAAATGCAGTTTTGACGGATATTTCAACGCACCTTTTTCCAGCTCGTGTAGGTGCCGCCAAGGCGGTGTAGTGAGCCGGTGTCGTGACGCGTCATTTGCCTCAGGATTTGGCGACACTTATCGAATGCTCTTCTAACGTCACTATAAAGAGGAATATTGTGGGCCACTAAAACGCGGCGTGTTCCCACGGTACAGTGCAAAAATGCAACTCTTGATCTATACCTTTTTGTTACCAGTTTTGTCTATAACAGCTCATAATGCGTAATCAGAAGGCTTGAGCGTTAAACGGGCTTCACTCACCGCTTGATCCGAGTCCAAAATTTGGAATACGCTTATCAAATATCACATCTCGTTACTCTACCTTCGCAAAAATTAAGGGTCTGATATTTACTGTGCTTATTTCGGCTTGCGCGGTAAAAAAAATCTGTGGCTCTCGTCAATACATGTCGTTGCACAACATTTGGCATGGATCCTGGCAACCATGTGAACTCCTTTTTTTAAAATTTGTTGCGCTTACTCCTTATTAGTGCCTCCTCCGCCAGATCGAGTGGCCTCCATGAGGGGCACCGAGTTGAGGTCGAGGTCGGTCAAAGCACGGGACGCCTTTGGGAGCGGCAGCTCAAGAGGGAGGAGTCGATGGACGGAAGCCTCTGGGCCTTCTGGGTCCTCCGGGACGGAGCTGTCGGTGAGGACAGGGGCTGAAGGTTGATACTTTACGGCTTTCAGAGAATGCAGTTTGCTTCATATGTATTTTCTCGGGGTCTATCTAGAATATCGACCCTCATTCGCTCATCAAGACTCAACTGTTTGAAAAAGTGCACATTTAGATGCGTTATGAACTGTGACAGTAAACACGAAAAATAACTACATACATGGCATGTAATGTGGGTTGTAGTTAGCACAAGCTTTTTTCAGAGTTCAAATATTTCACGATCTTTTTTATCCCCACCCTTGACTTGGGCCGGTTCCACGAGCGCACGCTCTGGTGTTAGCGATGATGGTCGTGAAGCAACTGCCCTTGCTTCCGGCCCAGGATCCAACTGACGATCATGACCGCTATTCCAGAATTCCTTTGCGGCGCCTGTAGTGAGATTTGGATGAAATTTAAAAAAAAGAACTTTTAAAAATGGAGTGGAACTAAAATTCCTTTTCATTGTGAAGAAGCAGAAGAGACAAGCGTATGTACAAGCAACAACAATGTCTTCTTACGTTTTTCTTCTGCCGCCTTCTCCTTCTTCTGATCTAGATCCGGTTTCTTAACTTCTTTTTCATCCTCTTCTTTCTTCTCTTTTCCTATCTTCTCCTCCTCTTTCATAGTGCGAATCGACAAGACGGCTTCGTCCGCAGCTATTGAAAGCTTTCCGGCTTTCGCAAACAGCGAGCCGACGCTGAAAAGGTCACTCTTTCGTCGAAAACTCATTTGGCATATTGAAAAGGACCGGCAGAAACTTTGATCTACCGGTAGACTTAGGTAGACAAGGTTGCAATGTCGCAAACTGAGCGCGTTCTGTATGCCCCGCTTGGCGCGCAGTTCGTGCGGCGTGCAAGAACTTTCTTGGAGATTTATAAATCGACTTCCTCACCGCCCTTCTGCTCCCTGCACAACGTTGCGTATTGGCCCGACTGCGCGGGAGGCCTGGTCGATCATCTATAATCAAAAACTGATTTATCGATTGCTTATGATCTGCAAACCTGAAAGCACTCAAACTCCGTATCATCTTCGAGCTCCAGAAAGGGAAGGTTGATGTGACCCTTCTGACGGAGGTGTCCTGTAATATGGCATTATTGATCATGCCACATATGATCGGCCACAAAAATCAACGAATTCTCCAGCTCCAAAATACGCTTGACGGAATGCACAGGCCTTTGCTCTACCGCTTCAACACCCGCGTGTCTAGTCAAACAGATTCGATCAAAGCTGTCCGTGATCCGTATTTTCGAGGACAATAATACGGCGTTCTTTGGCTTTCGATGATATTTCGCTACCGAGTTTATAATTTAGAATTTTTCTCACCCATCGTTGTCCTTGCTGTCGAGCCGTTTCGCACAATTTTGATGGCCGTTTCAGCGCAAAATTTGCCCTTGACATAGAGGATCTGCATGGCCTCCTCGTCGAAGGGTCCTCTGGAAATTAGAGAAGTTGACTGGAAATTATTATCATAGGAAAATTCGCTCCGGAGAATAAGCCGGTACTGGCTTGTTCCTACAGAATGATCACAAATTTTACTGCGTTTATCTAGCCAGTATACAAAAGTAAAAGGACACTTGCAAAGCACCACAAATTCGGACTGTGAAATCAGAGAGCGTTTTGTGAGAATATGCTAAGGAACTTACTGGACAGTCCCCGCCTCATCCTTGTGGAAGAACTCGGTGTCTGTTGAAGAGGCAGGAGGAGATGAAGTGCCCTCCATGCCTGAACGGATCATTGAGCACTTTTCAAAGAACACGTCAGCATACTGGAAAATAGCTTCAAATCATGAAATTGTTCCCTACTAATTGTAAGTTTTGAAGGGTTTTATGAAGTAAAACACTCATTTTCTTCCACTAACGAGTTCGAATGATAGCTGACCGTAAAAAACGAACTGGTGTGGTTCAGGAATTGACAGTGCACTTTGCAATAACAAGCAATTCACCTTTAGCAGAGTGTTGATGTCGATCGCTGTTGCTTTTGACCTACTCCATTTCATCCATTGATCACACCTTCCCTCGAAATCAGTCGTCGTTCGCGGACAGGTGGAAAAAGACGACATTTATTGTGCGCTCCGCCTGTGCACCCTGAATGCCGGACTGCGCCAATGGAGCGTGCGTCAGGTCAGATTCCTGACTCTTTTAGACGTTCTCATGAACTCAATAAGTTCGCTATTGCTTTATCACGATTGCGAACTTCGCATTTGAAATGTAATACAGTGCACGGTGAAATCACAAATTAATACGTACCGGATAATTAGAACGAAAGAAATGAACACAATGGCACTATGAACTGATCAACAATAATTAAATCAGTTGAAGATCATTCGGAGAAAATCACTAATAACTACGAAGAAGATGATACCAGCAATGAGGAAGATAAGTCGCGAGAGCATATCAGAATCTCCGTCAGGGTCATTCTCAACAATGCTATCTACGTTAGGAACAGAAGGCTTGGTCTTGTTACGCCTGCGAGCCTTGCTACCGGGCTTGGACTTCGGCTTGGAGTTGGGCAAGGAAATCTTAGTAACTGGCGGGATACGGGTAGGCTGGCTCGGACGAAATGGAAATGCTATCACTATCATCATGGTCTAACTCAGGCATAGGGTTGGAAAGCGTGGAATTGGCCGGGATATCATCGACTTCAGGAGTATAGTCAATGGATGGGGCAGCAACGGGCTGGCAACTAATAGCGTTATTAGCGTTCATATGGTTCGTAGGTATGGAAATGGCCGAGATATCATCGACATCGGGAGAATGGTCAACGGATGAGACAGCAATGGGTAAGCAACTAATAGAGTTATCAGCGTTAAGCGGGGTGTCAGGAGAGCTATCGACGGCAGCACTGGATGAGGACGAGGACTCATTGGCCTCGGGCAAGGGGGTCTGGGAAGTTAGGGAAACTGAAGACGAAGCAGCACGGCCACACTCACTGGAAACAACCAAATTATAGCATTGGGTAAGGCCAGGCGGCATGCTGTTGAGGGAAGGCTTAGGCTTGGTTAGGGCGGAGTTAGGACAGGCAGGGTTAGTCAGTGATTGGGGAGTGTAGTGTGCTTGAAAGGCCACCTGCGATGATCCAGCCTGACAGAAGGCCCTGATGGCTGCGACGGGGTAGAGGAGGGCCTGGAGTGTTTACGATTAATATTTTGAGTTAATAGGGTTTAAAGAAGGAATGGAAAGAACTTGTTGGCAAATTGCCAGTCTTAATGGGAGTGCATTTCTCCAGACGTCGACGTATGGAAATGTGGCATTTCGAAATGTACGTCGTTGCCTGGAGAAATGCGCTCCCATTAAGACTGGCAATTTGCCAAGAAGTTCTTCCCAGTCCTTCTTTAAGGGGGAGTTCGGAAAGTGGTCCAATTCTATTTAGTTATTACCTCTCGCAGATCACTCTCCTTCTTGGAGCCGTGGATAAACAGGCACCGCGCATTCTGCAATGGGATTTGTTGGTATTATCGGTGAACCGAACCCGTCCGAACTGTTCTCTCTCCATTGAAAATCTCGTCTTTTCGAAGGTTTCGAGAAAACGGGCGTGAGTTTTGCTTCTAGATTGTTACTGCAGTAATATTACCTTCACATTGGGTGCGCACACGCGGGCGAAGAACTGAGTATACAGAGGCTGCGGCGGTGCTCGGAGCTGTAATAATATTTTTAAGCGCTGTTGGTCTTGAGGAGTGAAGAAGAACTTATGAAAAAATCTATCTTTACCTGAAGGACACTGTGCGACTGGTCAATCAGGGGATGGCTCGTGATGATCACCTAAATGTTTTATATTAAAATAAAATTAGAGATTGGAAGACAATTCGTTTAAAGAACGACTGGGAAGAACTTCATGGCAAGTTGCTAGTCTTAATGAGAGTGCATTTATCCAGACGTCGACTTATTGAAATACCACATTTCGAATCGTCGATGTTTGGAGAAATGCACTCCCATTAAGACTGGCAATCTGCCAAGAAGTTCTTCCCGGTCCTTCTTTAAAAAACTTACATTAGCATCAGGGAGCGAGTCTTGAGTGGCGTCGAGCTGGACAATGCTGAGATTCTTAGGCAGGGAGCCGCCGTCCTGCATCTCCTTCAGCTTGTGTACCAAATTGACAGCACGATTGCCGACGTTGACGCAAATGATCAGCGTCAGACGTGCTTCGCGAATGCACTCCTGATAATATTTATTTATTTTTTCCAAAACTCGTGAAGTGAAAATATTGTTAACATCATTGAACTGAGTTTTTTATACATATTTTTCCTACAAAAATGTAATCACGATAATACAGGCTAATTTTATTCCACGATCAATTTAGTACCATTATTTTGTCCATTTCGTTGGGTTGCGACACCATGACAGGGAAAAAGTTCTTATCGGTCGAGCAGACGTTGTTGTCCCTCAAGCGGACCAGGGTGATAGTGAGCTGAAATAAAAGATTATTATTTTCCGAAAACACATTTTCGAAATGTGCTAAATATTGCACTACAGCTATTTTAAAACTTTTTTTTTCGTCAAAATTAACGAAAAACCGACCTCCTGGCATGCGACGCTCATCCCATCGAGTATTCCCTCCTCCACAACGTCGTACATGAGTACATGCTTGGTGGCAGCCGACGGGAACCTTCGAAGCAGCCCCGGGAGAGTGAAGTACTTCTCCCTGCATGTCTCAGTGGTAGAGTGGCAGACCCATATAATCTTTGTCGCGGGTTCGAATCCCGGCTGCGTTTGTTCTTTTGCAACTAACCCGAGGATATCTCTCATTGCTTGAGGGTCTACGATGATGATCTTGGAGATGGTGGTGGGGACGAAGTGTTCTGACGTGAGGACATCTTGGATGAAGGGAATCGTGCCTTTAAAAGTAACAGTGAATCAATTAAACTAAATTCTTCGTTATTTCATATGAGTCCGTCCGCGTAAGGATCGACCAGTGGTGCGAACAGTGCAACTTTTCTTATCCGCTGGGGCTCATATTCTGGTTAGAGATACGTCAGGTGTAGGAAAGATGAAAAAAATTTAGATTGGCCGATTTCGACCACGGGTGTCGTAGCTGTGCTTGCTCGAAGACACTGTACTTTTCGCTAAAAAATGAAGTCAAAATCTATTTTTGCCCATAACTCAACAACGCTTTGACCAAATGGGGAGTTTTTATGCTCATTAGAAAGCTGACGACGAGTTCTCCAAAAATTGCCCCAAAATATACCATGGGGTATCATGGTATCAGATTTTCAGGACAATGAGTGCAAAATATTCGCTTATTTTTTC
>JACMIG010001626.1:5778-19200 GCA_014805385.1 Levipalatum texanum
CGGGTTGGCAAGGGGGGGAAGAAATTTCGCACCTTTAACTCAATTCCTCTCTCCCTTGCCAACCCGGCGCGTTTATGTCGCAGTACCTCTGCTTGCGTTTGCCCAAAAAGCGCAGCTCACGCTTCCCGGAAGCGCAAAATCGCGTCCTTCCGGTCGCGCGCGAACATCGGAACGTTCGCTAACCGCAGTGAATAAGTGCGGAACGATTTTTTGGCAATGTTGTGGACTCCCATAATAATTATGGAAGAGGTGAAACCGAGAAATCTCTGACAAGACCTTTTCGGCCGTGTCAAGAAACGATGCCAGACGATGAGGTTAAACTTCGAGGGAACTTTAGATGTAAAAAAGGCGTAGACACGCTCCATCAAACGTTCTCGCTTTTTGAGGAGAGAAGTTAATCTGCGATTAAACGGCCATTCCAACAAGATCGTCAACATCGTCTCAGACGATCGCAGGGTACTTTAGATGTCAAAAAACGATGAAACACGCTCCATCTAAAGTTCTCGCTTTTTGCAACAGCAACCCAATGGTCGTAAAAGGAGGGGAGTGCTTGGGTCGAGGGAGTTTTTCATTCTCTCTTTCTCTGTCTCTCTCATGTTCTCCTGATCTTTCCTCGCGAGAGACAGTGTAGCTTGAGGGAGCGCAGACGACAGACAGATGATTTTGGAACACAAAATGTGAGTGCGCATGTTTGCTGTTTCAAATGTCTCGTGTCGATGTAATTTGTGTCTATGTTTCCTATGTCTATAAATGCAGATGATTACTTCTGAGCACTTCAGAACGGAATTATCATTTACGGTGAAACATAAAAGATCAACCGACTGCGCAATCAATATAGAAATCACCAGTTGTTTATTTCTTTTAAATCCGGTATTTTTAAATAATAATAGTTTTGTTTCAGGAGGGCGACAAACTCGAGCTGAACATGGGCACCCACGTCCGCACGTGGTCGAGGTCGCTTTCCAGTGTGAATGTACGACAGACGACCAGGTGAGGGGAGAGGGAGGAGGGGGAGAGAAAGAAGATGAAGGAGGAGGAGGAGGAGAGAGAGGGGAGAGGGGAAGCTAAGGACGAGGGAAGGGAAGAAAGAGAAGATGGGCGGGGAAGAAGCGAGGAGTTGAGGAGGAGGAGAGGATTGAGCAGGAGAGGGTAAATAGGAGGAAGAAGAAGAAGAGGTGGAGGAGGAAGAATGGGTAAGAGGAGGTGGAGGGAGAAGAGAAGGAGGAGAGAGGATGAGAAACAGGAGGAAAAGTAAAGGGCGTAGAGAGGTTGGAAGAGGGGGAGGGAGAAGTGGTAGAGGAGGAGGAGTGGATGGAAATGAGGGGATTGGAGAAGAGATGACGAGGAGTGGCCCTCTCCAGGTACTGCCACCCCGCGGAGAGGAAGGTGCAGAAGGCGTGCGGTCGCTGGGTTGATGAGGTACGATCGCGGAATGAAATCTTGCTCAAAGCTACCGTACCCAGGACGGTCGCCTTGGCGCGGGAGAGGTCGAGGTTCGCAGCGACGGAACACTCGTCATTCCCAAGGTATAGCATACCATACGTTGACGGTCCAGACTTGTGCGGTTTAGCGAACAACCCGCATCACATTTCAAATAATTTTTTGCGGTGTACCAATAATAGTACGAAAACTAGACTTGAAAAGGAAAGAGCGTTTGAAGAATTTGGAGTTACGTTTCATGTACAGTTCATGAGTCATGTAACACCTTTGATTTCAATGCGATGTTGACAAGGTTGTATATAACAAATTTTCCCAATACCACAAGAAATAAGCAACAAGGCAATTTTCTGAACTTTGATCTCTAATCTCTTCTCTCCCATCTCCAGATCGCCCTCGGTGACCAGGGCGATTACGCCTCCCCCGACGAGCTCGTCCGCGCGTCGCAACTCAACGACGGCGTCTTCGTTGCCACGCCCCGCTCCCTCGTCCACATCAAGGTATACGGTAGAGTTCCCGTCGGGACCCCGGGAGTGGATTGTAAAGTTCCTTTCTGTATTCAAGGGTATACTGTAGAGCTCTCGTCGGGACCTCAAAACGTACTGTATTATTCCATTCTTGAATCAAAGGGTGTTGTCGATTTCCGGTGGGAATCCCGACGTGTACGGTAGAATTCCCCTCGGGACCCGTATATATACGGCATAATTTATTTCGAAATCTACAATACCGTGCGGGACCCAAATAATTATGCCCTTCCAGGTCATCCCCCTGAGCAAGCTTCAGTGATCGCAGACGTCGAGAATTACACGCGATATTCACACCATCTAGTCACTCCTTTTTTCGTATATTTTCGTAGGCCGTAATTCTGCCGAGCTATTCAATAGATTCGATTGTGTTTTAATTCACTTATTGTGCACTCCCAAGCTTTTTTACCATCCCCGTAATTTGCCATGCAACAGAGCTGAAAAGACTGTCTCGATGCTCCTTTCCGTCCTTGGCCTGAAGGGGACCAGGGTAGGAGAAGGGGCGGAAGAGGCAGTCATTCTGTTCCGTGGTGTGAGTGCGCAACACCACGAGGCGACGTTTGCTAATCGGTATATGTCGCCCTGTGGGAAGGCGCACTCGCACCGAGAAGAGCTTGCCCCCCTTTATACCCCCCACGACCGGTGACGAGATAAAGAGACTGCAGAGTTTGAAGCGATTGATTCAAAACGGATATTAGGCCGCACCCCAACCTTTGCAATTGGCTTTCCGTAATCGCGTAGAACGGACTGCGCAAAAAAATGAGCGCTTTCGCAGTGGAGAGCGAAGTTTAGACACCCGCTGTGAAAGATCGCGCCCCATGGCTATACTTCGCGCTCCAGTGCGAAAGCGCGCACTTTTTGCGCAGTCCGTTCTACGGGATTTGGAACGCCAATTGCAAAGGTTGGGATGCGGCACAATAACAACAACTAATCGTGGTGAAAATTTCAAGAGCATAATTTCGAGCGAGAGAAACATACAAATTTGACAAATTGAAATATCGGGGAAATTATTGCCAGTCAAAGTATGTTTCAGCCTCTCGGTGAACAAATGTTTTGTCTCAGTAGCTTATTGCTACGTGGCTTCGCATTCCACAAAATACAAACAAAGTCTCCCTGGGCTGTGGCACAAACGTGCTTTCCCTAATTTCTGTCATCTTCTCTGGGAGACTCGCCCACAACAAAATACCACTCTCTTGTGTCCTCTCCTCCTCCTCCTCCATACGAATTGAAACAAATCTGAAGGAAGTACTTGTTCTGGATCACGGGCAAAACCTGAGATTGGATACGGTAGACTTAGGCGTCCTCTCACACACATGCCGGATAGTAGGCGAAGCCGGAAGGGCCCGATCCAGCTGCAGGCGTGGACTGATCGTACAGTGAAAACTGAGCTAAAAAGCCGATCTGAAAATTCGAGAAACGAGACAATTGTGGAGAGAGATCGCAGGCGTACATTCCGTATGGTAAAAGATTTGAACTCGCACATGAAAACTAACCAGTGTGAATCCGAATGTGAATCTTGAGATTCTCGTTCGGGAAAACTTTTTTCTGCAGACATTCCTCTCGAATGGCTGTTCCTTCGTGTGGATTCGCAGTTTAAATTATCATGTTTTCTAGCCGTGTCCAACGATGGTTACGCGCGAAAGATCATTCTGATGATCAACGAGAAGTATTCCACTGCAACTGGAACTTCCAACACAACCACTGCACGAGGTACGATTCTGTGGTATTGGAAAGGTCGTAGTGCAGATTACTGTAATTGTAATACGGCGACGTTTACTACACAATGCTTCCAGGCCAAATGGTAGTCTGCCATAGCGAGTCTCCTCCGCATTTCGCAATACAAGGATCAAAGATGCGAAGATTGGTATACGTCTGGATTGCTCTATAACGACATGTGATCTGGTCCCGAATTCGCGAATAATATGGAAAAATCAAATAAGTTTCAAAGGTCCGATAAGAGATGTTATGAGCTTTTACATTAATATAGTTTCGGCACGTGTTAGCTAATCAAATGAAAACCAATCGTAGAGGCGTGATCTTCAACTTCACTCTCACTGTTCCCTACAATGACGATCCCGCTCCCGTAATATCTGCTGAGATTTTTACAAATAAATAATACCAGGCGGAAACAGCCACCTCCGGTGGCGGACCGCCTCATTTTCTTCGGAATGTAAAATTCGAGAAGCTTCAGGAACATTCGATGATCCTCATCATGGAAGGAGTGGGCGAGGCTAAAGTGCCACAGGGCATTGAGGGGACGGGGGGAGGGAGGAGAAGCGAAGGAGCAAAGAAAGTGCGCCTCAAACTCGGGAAATTAAACCGGTGTGACGTCACAGGTGTAACAGGAACACGCGGCGATTATTGCTGCGGATTTATAATGCTGGGGATTCCTAGAACGTCGCAGTTCCAAAGTCTAGCCGGGCCCACTGTTACTTAAAGAAGGAGTAGGAGCAACTTTTTGGCACCGTGCCAACCACTGTGGAGTGCATTTGCCCATACGTCTACGTATTGAAATGAAGACATTTCAATATGTAGACGTATGGGGAAAGTGCACTCACACTGTGGCTACAAAATTACTCCCCACTCCTTCTTTAACTTTGCAGATGGGACGGGATGCGGTGTCTTAATTGTTGAAAAAAGAGCTTGTCAGCCTCCCACCGGCAAGTTGGCCTGAACTTTTGAAAAATTTACTGAAATTGATCTGACAGGAAACGGGCATAGTTTCGTGCAAAGAAAGCATAGGCTGTTTTCTTAGATCACGAGTTCCCCCGAACTCTTCGCGAAATCAGCCAATTATGAACATGTTGCGACACAAACGCGCCGGGGTTCAGGCGCGAACCCGGGCGCGTTTGTGTCGCGTAATTGAGAGATGAGCTCAGGCCTCGGTTTAATTACCCAAGTTAAAGGCAAGCAAAATTCGACTTGCCGATAGCAATGTGCGGCTAATACGAAAATTTTGGAAAGGCCTCGCTTAGACGGAGCCACTTAATACCTCATGCATTGAGAAGAAGAGGTTATCTTCGAGAAGAGGTTACCGATTCCGGAAATTAGTGTAAATACACTTTCTATCTACAGCCGTGGATTAGGTATTCTATTAACCGGTCGCGGGTTACGGTAGAAGTTGTATCGGGACCCGAAGCACTTTGGTCAAGGTCCCAAGGTTCTACGACCACCCTATATACACTTTTCAGAAACTTCGTTACAGACGCACTCACAAACATCGCCTATTATATAGTAGGAGATTGATTTGATTTGATATTTCAGTAAATTCGATATTGTTCCATGAAGAAATTTCACATGGAGAATTCGTGCTGACTTCGACAGCCGATCACCCAATGGGAATTATGAGGCTGGCGGACGACAACATTGCCATACTCATTCCTCTCCCAAGTGAGCTTATTCTTGGGGTTACGGTATTCCGTTCGGGACCCAAAGAGGGATACTGTATTCTGTTTGAGACAAATGTGATTGTACTACTAGAATCCAACACGCTCGTTCTCATCCTCGTGCTGGTCGTCTCCTTTCTCTTCTCTACATCGGAGGGGCGATTCTGTTCAAGGCGCGCGCGGAATTTCCTGCTGGAGCAGGAGAGGCAGAGGTGGGCACCGAAGGAGAATTGAGGAGTGAAGGCTTCGAGTCATCAAATTCGAGTCATCAAAAATAAAATGAGTGTCATGCTAAATGAAATGTTTGGATTGATGTTGAACCAAATTGAACGTGTTTCGGTGTGTTTCACGCACCTCATAATGACATTCTGGTTCGGAAATGAACAATTCCTTCTTCCTTTTTGCACGAATGTAAAAGCGATAAATAACTGATCCATCATGTTGCCATTGAGATTCCTTCAGCTGGACGCGTCCTCCGTCCACCCTCCCCCTCCCTCGTACCCCCGCCGATGTTCACATGCCAACCCACATTCCAGCACGTCAGATTTCTGTTTTTTTTACGTTTTCGCGCGCCCGCACGGCGTACTGAAACACGCTAAACTCTGGTGCATTTTCTTTCGATTATGATGTTTTCCCGGTGGATCGCTATCTTATGATGAATGAAGCAAATATTCACGATCTCTCTGCCCTCAAAAAAACAGCGCATAATACAAAAACCAAGTTTAGAGCAAAGAGGAGTAGAATTCAACTTTATTCATTTCTTCCTGTAAGCTGCAAACAAGCTGAGCAAGAATATTGTCGAGAAGTTTCTAATTCGAGCATTTTTGAGACCCAGTGAAGGGAGTGATGATCACAGAGTAGAAGACATTGAAAATTATACCGCGAACTTTCGACAGGAAGAGATGTGCGAATGAGGTAATTGAGATAATGGACACAAATAATATGTTCGGAATTCACTGGTAATCACGATTTAATTTGGGATCCATCAAGCGATCAACGCAAAAGAAAGTCTTCGCTCTATTTCTATGGCATGAAACAGATGTGAAACGGGATTCGGAGCAATCTGGAGGAAGCGAAAATATCTCTCGAGAGCTATGAGTTTTCAAGAAATGCCCGCAAGGATAATATGATCTAAGGGCTCAGCCGTCAGTGCCAGGTTTAAAATTATTCATCGATCCCTCATT
This sequence comes from Levipalatum texanum, assembly GCA_014805385.1. Classification (NCBI taxonomy): domain Eukaryota; kingdom Metazoa; phylum Nematoda; class Chromadorea; order Rhabditida; family Diplogasteridae; genus Levipalatum; species Levipalatum texanum. The sequence continues at coordinate 12,310 of JACMIG010001626.1, forward strand.
GATACGGCATCATGTAGACGGCGGAAGGCATCATCATGTAAGGATTGGAGAGGCGAATTGGAGGAGGGACGAGGGGAGGAACCTGCAGATACTCGTTTCAATTGATACTATTGTAGAGGTCCAACAGTATTCGATTTCATATAAGTCTAGTGCATAGGAAATGGATGTGTTTTTGACAGCGAATGACCCTTATATCATATATCAGATTTTCATTTCCCAATCAAACAATTTGCGCTTTTTTTGAAACGCATTCGAAACAAGTGAAATTTCTCCAGCCCAAAACTATCCGTACCGTACTACCTTGTTCTCTCCATCTCCTCCCACCGGAGGATCGGGCGTGATTCCCTTTCCCGAGTAGTCGGGGCTGCTCCCGTGGCCACTGTCTCCGCTCTCCTCCAACAGCGACGGAGAATCGCCCGCCCGCTCATGCGCCTGCAGGTCACAGTTGTTATTGAAAATTAGTGTTGTAAAAAAAAGTTCGCCTTCAATCGTTTATAAATTGATCGCAGACAATTCGAGGATCGGTGAAACAGATCTTTTCATAAATTAAAGCTGCTCAAAAATCATGCTAAAGTTGGAACAGGCCAGAAACGAAGAGTATTTGGTTGCGATTATATCTTTCTCTTTTTAAATCGTTCAACTTTCCTATTTCTTTACCTTGAGATGTTTCCTCAGCGACGACGGATGAGTGTAGGTTTTGTTGCAGCCCATGAACTGAAAAGAATGAGTTGTGTTTCAAGTGATTTCCATTTATCGAGCTTTTCTTGACCCTTTAATGAATCCGTGGGTTACCGTTCGAACTATTCTAAAACGATTTCGGTGACTGACCCTGCAGTTGTACGGTTTCATGCTGTTGTGTACGTGCATGTGTTTCTTGCGATCCGAGGAATTGGCGAAGAATTTCTCGCAATGGACGCATTTGAACGGCTTCTCGCCTGCAAAATTCGAAATGGATAAAGACAAAAATGGCTATCATACTATGGTAAGGAATAACTACATATTCGTTTTGCTCCCACATGAACAATGAGTCGCGCTTGAATCTCTTGGGTTTATATGCGAGATTTCTTTGCACGCATGATAGTGTTTGAGTATTGTGAACCGACTAAGGCAACCATATTGTTGTTCATAATTGTCTGATGACAATTAGCCCAACTTGAAGCCTACCCGAATAGTGGCTAATTCGGTGTTAATCACTCTTTCCCTCGATTGGAAGCTGCCGCCATTCGCGCCCTCTGGCCGTTTCTCTGTGTACTCGCCCCGCCCTTTTATCCTCTCCTCAATCGGCCTGCCCTCGGGTCCTTGCACTTTTCCATGATCCAGTCTCCCAGGCATCCTCCATTGTATCCACCGTATCTCCTTTTAGCACATTTCTGTCTTCATGGGAGTCCTTCCCTTTGAAGTCGGAATGTCGACATGAAATTACCAAAGACAAATGGCCATGGGATGAAACGAATTCAAATCTGCGAAGAAATCGCCTGATGGGGAATGGGCCAAGAAGCAGATGGCCGGTCCCTTCACACACTCAATGTGACAATTCACAGAAGGGCGAATTATTATTTGAGGGAGATCCGTTTTAGGGCAGTTTTGGCCCAGTTTCTGACCGTGATTACTCGAAATGTAACGCCTCGTTTGGGGACGGAACGATTAGCTTCGAATCTTCAGTGGAAAGGTCAATGGAGATTTGATCGAGTGGCAGGTGGAAGTGAAGATTCCTATCAGACAAAGTGAGGGGCAGAGGAGAGGAGGGGCAACTAGGCCTTGTTCTGACAGATAAGATGGTATCAAGGTACATAGTAATTGGAGTACTATTGCAAATATGATTGGAAATAATACAAATAGCCCGATATTTGAACGCATTGAAACACATCGTCATTTCCAGACAGTTGCTAAAACATACCAGCAATAATTAAACAGATATTATCAGCGACCCAAATGTGTCTAAATTCCTATCAGACAAAGTGAGGGGCAGAGAAAGAGAGGAAGGGCAATGGACCTTGGTTGGTGGCATGAGGAGATTGGATCATATAAGTCATTTATTGTTTGTGCTATTTATTAGCATACTCGCTACACCTATTAAAAGAAAACAAATTTTCAATAAAAATGAATGATCTGAAACTCAACTATATTGTCAGACTGTCGCTAAAATATGCCAGAACTGTAGAAATATTTCCCGGTCCCCGTCTTAGGTCCTTCCCTTCCATCTCTTCTTCTCCTCTCTTCTCCACAAGAACAAGGCCGAATTCCTTCCTGTTGGGCCAACAGAAATGACGCAATAATAGTCCTTCTCCATGCCTCGGCGCATCAGGAAAAGCAAAGAGAAGCTGAGCTCGGGACAAAGACTTGGAAAGGGGGAAGGGGAGGAGGGAGGAGCCAGTCTCGAGAGGCCACTACCACGAACTGTTTCGCAACCAAAGGAACCGCCCAAGATAATGGGCAGATTGAACCAACAACATCAAGGGAGACAGGCAAAGATGAGCAAACGAGCTTCTCCTTCGGGTGGTTACGGTAGTTCCAGCTGCCCAATGCTACCGTACTCTCCTCAGTCTTCATACCTCCCCCTCGAAATGACCTCTCTTCCCTTCCCCTGGCACCAGATTAGTGTCAACTGCTGCCAATTCCCCCATGTGCCTTCTGCCTCTCTCCCTTTCCCTTCTCTTTCCCTCCCTCTCCCTCATTCCCGCACCTCCTGGCCATTTTCACTCCACAATCAATACTCAACAGTGAGGTGTTAGGCACCTGCGCCAATGGTCCCCGGGCCATCTCAGGATTGGAGATGGTCTTAAAGGGGCTGCTTCTTCCTTTTCACCGGATCGGTCGAGGCCGTAAATCAAGCTGACTCCGTTGCAATACTTTGCATGTGAAAGGCGTCTATTGAATGGTCGGCCATGAATGGAATTGACAGTGCTCAGTTCCCTCGAAGGAGTAACTGAGGAGGAGGAGAAGAGGAAACAGGTTGGAGAAGGGAAAGGAGGAGAAGAAAGGGAACCGCCAATCGCATCCATCGAGTGTGGGAAGAGGAGAAAAGGAGGAGGGGGAGGAGGGAGAGGGTACGGTAGAGATTCAAGTTATTTGAGAATCCCCCCTTGTATTGAGCGCTAGTACGTAGCGCCAGCCGAACACAAAGGAAAAAAAGGAAAATGCAATAAGGATTGAGTGATGAGATAAGTTTCAAGTCGCGCTAAAATGGGAGATTCGCTGATTCAGTCAATGATTGTCGGTAATCGGTCGTAACAACAATGCACCAGACAGCAAAATGTGGCATCTGCGCTTTTAGAAACAAAATACGCAATGTCAAAATCAAGAAGAAGCTTTCCCTCCAGAACGATCTCAATAAAGGACGGAAAAAGACTTGAACTCGCGCATAAAACTAACCAGTGTGAATCCGAATGTGAATCTTCAGATTCTCGCTCCGGGAGAACTTTTTCCTGCAGACTTTACACTCGAATGGCTGTTCCTTCGTGTGGACTCGAAGGTGGTTCACAAGCTTGTACTTGGCCTGTAAATAATACAAAATTAAGAGTTGCCGAATCCTACCGTATACCTTAAAGGGCTTCCCTTCCCGGTCGCACCCCGCCCACTCGCAGACGTGCGCAGCGTTGTCGATCATGTCGCGCGCAGCAAGGTGCACCTGAACAGTTACATGGTTCATGGCAGAGAAGATACATTCTAATTTGCTATCTAAATGTGGCATTACATTTCATCTTCTTCAGTGAAGCTTATTCGAACATCTTCGATCTAGTCTCACATAAGTTTCATCAGCTCTAAGATATCACAAAGAATAGATACTTGTCAATAACACAGTGATTCTTCCCACCTAACTTGAATGCCGCATCTTCTAGTCCTCATTCCCTCAACTCACCACATTAATATGCTGTGACATTGCCCTGTGATCGGGTGCAGAAAATCCACACGGACGACCCGTCGAATCGAGACGCCACGAACAACGGCGAATCGGTCCGAATTGCTGCAATACTGCCATATTTCCTACGAGTTCGACTCCTCGACTACTAAATACAGTAGTGTGTTTTCTACTCCCTTTACAGAGCTATCTGACGAATTCTCATAATTTTATATGATAATGGATTTTTTTTCGAGACGGACTCGCTCAACAACAACAATCGATTTCGTTTGTCAGATATCATCTAATTCCTGGTCTGTGAAACAAAACTGAATCAGTAAAAAACCTTAACATCTCCGAGTGGCGCCGCGGTTCCCACTATTCCAGTGGAAGTTGGTGGAGTCAAGGCGGAAGATGAGGAGGAGGATGGGAAGGATGCCGGCCAGGCAGTGGAGGGAGGGCCGTGGTAGAGAGGAACAAGGTAGGAAGGATGGGAATAACGGGCACCTGGAGAGGAGGCATATTTGGCTATGGATTTGAGAGAGAAGCTGGGAGCTTGGGGTTCTTTACAAAAATGATAGAATTATCGTTATGGGAACATGAAAATATAGAACAGGATGCTGTGTATAAAGGGGCTTTTAAAAAAAATTAGTTCCATTACCAAGATCAGTCATTTATAAATCGTATGAAACTCAATCAAACCTTGCCCGTAGTCGATTGATCCCTCATCTCCTCCTCCATAAGAAGACGAATAAATCTGCGGGCAGTAGTCGTTCTGGATCACGGGCAGAACCTGGAACCGGATACGGTAGCTTTGGGCGCCGTCTGGGGACATACCTGTGCCGGGTAGTATGCAAAGCCGGAAGGGCCCGGTCCAGCTGCCGACGTTGAGGGGCAGTGGGGAGTGAGGGAGGGAGGAGGAGGGAGGGGAGGGACTCCTTCAGTCCCCCGCTGGTCGTGGAAGGACAGAGTCATTCTCGACGTTCAGTTCAATGGGGACTGCAGCTGAGAAGACTCCCAGCGGGGAGGCCAATCACTGAAGAAGAAGAGAGAAGAGGGGGAGGAGGGAACGGGGAGGGGCACCGGCCTCTTCCCCTCATTGGAGGGTCGGGAGGGGACAGGGTGAGGGGGAGAGAGTGGGGAAGGGGAGAGGGACGAGGGGGGAGAAAGGTATTTTATAGTGGTCAGACTGGCAACAGGAGAGAGGTGAATTCTTGCTGGGAAGGGCCAAACAGCAGGAGACGACGACGAGAAGGGAAGGGAGGCAGAAGGGAGGAGGGGAAGGATGGAGGGAGGCTGGAGGCGGAGGTATTCTCATATGTTTCACAGTCTTGTTTTGTGCTCGGTATGATTCGTTAAGCTGATATCTCGACGTTGAACGCCTCAACTAGTATTCCTCTCGCTCCGGTACTATGCCACCATTCTGATTGTGAATTCGATGTCTTTCCTGCACGTGAATATATTATCGGCGATCCAAAAGCGTCTAATATTCCATTCCGTACGCGACTGTTCTCTCTCCATTGAAAACCGATTTCTTTCGCCGTCTGCCAGGTTAGAGACAATGGAGAGAGTTTCGCACCTAGATGCGAAATTTAGACGAGTTTGGATCGCCGATAATAGTCCGTATCCCAAAGGCGTATGAACATTCATCTTTTCGCACATAGTCTCTTTCTCTGTTTCGCGAACTTATCGCTTTAGATGAAATTAGAATTGAGACGGATCGAATCAAAGGTGGCTGATTTTCCTACTTTGCTCGGTGTCGATAACGTCAACAGAGTGGCGTAGCGAATTTGTTTTGTTTTTGGTTGAAAATCGTCAGGCCCCGGTGGTTCATTGCAGCGCATATTCTTCCAAACAATTATGTCATGCCATGAAACACAACGCAATCTTCAAGATGGAGAAAGGTAGACTATATTCAAAGTTTACCGATATCCCGCAATTCCGATACCAGTGAAGACTCGCGTAGAAACTAAACATTATTTTATTAGCATCCTCAGTGATGTTGCGCAAGCAGCCCATTTCCTCTCTTACAATCAGTCTCAATTATCCCTTCCTTTCATTTCTGTCCATTTGTCCACAATCCGAAACCGCCGATTATCGCTGTTGATTGTTTTGTGTTTCTCTGATGCTATCCATGAGCAGCAATTATCGACACTCCGCAGAAGCCTGGAGGAATCGGTCCAAATCTACTAACAATCTTTTTCTTTGCTCGTCTGTCCTCTCTCGCAGCCTTATGTTCCCTCGTGGATAAGGGATAGTGAAAGATGAGAGAGGAGAAAGAAGGAGAGAAATGAATGTCCAAGGACTTATTGGGTCACCTCTTGCCACCTGTTCACGAGGATACAACAAGAAGTGGAAGGATTAGTGGCAAGAGCCCTTGACGCCTCGGTGCATGACATGATTTTTTGCAATGACGAGCGCGTTTGAAATATACTCTCTTCGCTTAAACATTTTATTCGGGCAGACGAAATCCGGAAAATATCAATGCAAAGTGATTTCTTCTTTATTCCAGACCGCCTGAAACATATTCAGTGCCCTTGTCCCTGACTATTGTAATGATGAATGGTATGTACGGTAGAAAAACACGTTGATATTCTTCACGATAATGAATCTTTTTCGGGATTTTTTTATCGTAAGCGTAGAAATTGTTCTAACACGCGAATTGGTATGAACTAACTTGAAGTATTTTTCTAAATGGCAATATTCCTCCTATCAGCACAATCGCATTCATCTCCGATTTCCAGATCGTCTGAAACCTACTCCCTCCCTCCCGTCCACTGTCCTTGTCCTTGTCCTCCTCCCTCAATCCTCACCTTCTCTCCTGATATAATCGACACTTCTCTGTGATCTTTTCCCATAAGATAAAGAGAGGCGGAATCCTTAAAGGGTCCCTGCCACGAACATTTTCGTGACCAAACTGGCTATGGGGGCATATTCTTGAGAGCCCACTGATCACTAAAAACACAAGGAAAAAGTTTGGAAATCATTTTTTCCCGGAGATATGAACGTTCAAAGTGTGGGATGCCGCCGGGATGCCGCCGGGATGCCGCCGC
>JACMIG010001627.1:0-19195 GCA_014805385.1 Levipalatum texanum
ACAGTTCTGTCAGTAATAGGGACATGTCAGAAGCACACAGTGGTCAGGGACTTGTTGAAGTCCGGGCCCTTATATTTATGGAACAAAAATCACAAGATGATATTCCGAAAATGCCGGATTCCAAAATCGAAGGTGTTTAGTATTTTTGATCCCCTCGACTGGGGAAGATGGGAGTGACCGAATCAATATGAACATCACGCACACTAGGGTCCCCTTTCTGTATCCCCGAGAGATGACAGAGAGTGCTCGCGAGGCTCGAAAATATCAAAGAGCATGCAATCACCCAAACTTTCTTGCCAACCTAATATATCGAACGGTAGAATTCAGCTACAGAGGCAAGCAAGGTGTCAAATTGCTCGTCGTGAAGGGCTGATTCGGATGCGCCCAAAATGTCATATTCGAAAATTACTCCGAGACCTTTATTAAAGCAGGACTGGGAAGAACTTTTTGGCAAATTGCCAGTCTTAATGGGAGGGCATTTCTCCAGACGTCGACGTATGGAAATTCTACAGTTCGATTCGTCGAAGTCTGGAGAAATGCACTCCCATTAAGACTGGCAATTTGCTAAAAAAAGTTCTTCCCAGTCCTTCTTTAATAATCGTTTCATGGATTGAAAATTGAAACGTTTTAACAACGGACTGGCTTGAACATGTACATTTGAAGTCAAAATAAAGCAAGATATTATTCGAGTCCACAACATTGACAATTGTTGAGTACGGACAGCAATTCCGCTTCCAAATTTGTCAAGCCAGCTTGGCCGGTTGAGAAAAATATGAACTGAAAGATTGTTAATTTAGTGGACTCAAGTAATAGGACCTGTTTCCGTACGGCCTGCACGAGTCCCGCTTCCGCCCAGTCAAAGTTGCTCGGAAACTTTTCGACGCCACACCTTGAAAGTTAGTATATTTTTGGAGAGCACGGGAAAATTAAGATGATAATATACTATAAGAATGAATTCACCGCACCATTTCCCGTTCTGCTAGCACTTTGACATCGGCATCGTTGTAAGTAACCCTGCAATCAATGAGGGATTGCTCTTGGTTTTACAGTGGATACAATTAACCACGGCTTGCGTCCGGTCTGGATGTCCGTCATTGATAAGCGTAATAAAGCAATAGTAGGAGCAACTTCTCCATGTTGCTCCTACTATTGCTTTATTACTCTTGGTATTGCTCGGTATTGCTGTTGCTCAGCAGTCAGACGAATGTGGAGACAAAAATTAGAACCACTTCTTAGCAGCGTTTTGATCTCCAATAATAATTTCAGTCTGTAGAAATGCTCATTGATAAAAATGCAGTAATCGATGAATATTCAATACTCGGTTAGCTCTTTGATGTATGTATCGTATGCTTACATTCCATCGGCCATCGCCTTGAAGGAAGCTTCCGCCTTTGCCCTGGCCACGCCGAGGAGTTGCGCTTCACTCAGTGGCTCAGGTTTACCGATTAGTCCGCAGCAATAGACGTTCCTGGAATAACATAATTTTTGGTAAACTTTAGGAAACACGTGGATGGATAATAAACAAAATTACAAATTCCGTCTATTTCCGATCCATTATATTGTGTTGAAAGTACTCACATATCGGCCAGGATTGGCCGATGGTGAGGAATTTGTCAATTGGTAGCCAATATTTGACACGCTTTTTGATACTAGGCATTACCACGGCCTATTGTGCTGCGCCGAAGAACTTGTAAAAGTCTGCCCGTTACTAGACAGCCGTCTTTGTATAGCCTCGGAGAAAAGGAATCTGAGGCTGACGTTTGTCATAGATTCCATATTCGCCCTTTTAAAGAAGGACTGGGAAGAACTTCTTTGCAAATTGTCAGTCTTAATGGGAGTGCATTTCTCCAAGACATCGACGTATCGAATTGTAGCATTTCCATACGTCGACGTCTGGAGAAATGCACTCCCTTTAAGACTGGCGATTTGCCAAGAAGTTCGTCCCAGTCCTTCTTTAATATGAGATGCGGAAAGTTCGCCTCGCGGAGCACGATTTAAAGTTCTGTGGATCGGAACAAAATACATACTCTCTGCGTCCAAGTAACTCAAATTTCCCGTTCCCCGCACAGCGATATCTTATGCGGAACTTTTGCAAACCGATTAATAAGCTAGAATTGTTTCCATCTTCGTAAATTAAGGAGAACTAAAAAAGTGAAGAAGGATGTGCCTGTATCCGCATCCGGGATGAGCGGCCGATGAAGATGCTCCCATTCTGCTCTATTTTTTCTACAATTACTCGTACATTTATTTTTTCAAAAAACTCCGATAAAGGAAAGAAAAATTTCACAAGAAAGTACCGAACCATTCCCTCACTCGAGCTCAACACATTGCAAATTTTTGAGCACGTGCATAACAAAACTGTCCATCGTGGTCATACGGAATTTAAGGCGGACAACTTGCCTGCAGCTTCTTTGGACCGAAACAAAACGTGCTCAAATCGGCCGCAATATTTGCGCACGGCCAGATTGGCAAAGGTGTGGAGTCGGAAAATAGAATGGTACGTAAAAGCACAGATAAAGATGGAAAGGATGATGATTTATCTGAATAATCAATCTTTCCATCTTGCAGAAGAAAGTGTGTTCGGGATACAACTGTCCGGGACAAGAAGCGATGTCTTTTCACTGCCATTGAACAGTGAGATGAGTCAGAAAGCGACGTGGGCTTAGACGCCCCGATATGGCCGGTCCCGATAAGAATTCCTCCTTTGTGAGGCCGAACAAAGAACCTTGCCCCCCTGTAATCCTATAGCTGATTGAGGAGTGGGGTGGCTATGGCTAACAAGATCTCTGAAACCAGGATTCAAGAGATTCCTAACCTCCTTGGGGGTAACATTTTAGATTATGGTATTGAGTACAATTACTGCCCTTGCGGTGGTCCAACCCCTCTTTTCCTGAGTGAGCAAAGGGGGTGGCGCACTCTGCATGTGAATGCTAACGGGAGAGCACTATATAAGATTCGGCCTAAATAGGTTCAATATCAGGATCTTTCCTGACTGCCTCCTGCTTCCTAGTGAACATGCTAAATGTCTCCGGTCTCAACGGCAAGTAGCTCAATGTCAATAATGAGAAATTTGGGTGCACTCAACGTCCTTTTTGTAGCCGTAGTAGATTTCTTTATTTGTGATCCTCAATCCAGATTCCCTCGAATGCTATCGTAACGAATACTATTGGTCATGTGTAAACCACTATGATAAACATTGGACAATAATATAACATTTCAAATTTGGACGTCTACTTCGCTTCCCGCAGCGCAGCGATCCTCGCAGCTCGCCCATCATAGAGGGAATCACACACCTCCATTGTTGTGTCGAGGCGAACGTGGCTACAATCATCATACCTATAGATATGTATGTCCGAACACTAAATAAGATTAAAATGTAGCAATGTACCGCTCGTTGTTGTCTTTGGTTACGCGTGGCCACGGAACGGAAAGTTGAGACGGCGCGTTCTTAGGGCCGTTAGGGTCTCTGAAACCACTGATACGTTTCCATATTGGATTTTACCCGATGCCATTCCATTCAAACGGTTCTCGCAAATTCATTGCGCTGTAACCCTATCCTTGTGATGAGTCATCAAATCTGGGAATTCTTTTCGTCTGCGCCCAACCAACCCGTATTTGACAAAGTTGGTAAAAGATGCCGCCATGAGCTCGACGATTTTCTTATCTTCTTCGCTGAATTTGAACTTCGAGAGAAGCGGCTGAAAGCGAATGGGCATAGTAACAAATCGAACATAAGTGAACAAACCCGTCCAAACAGGTAAGCGAGTTCGCTGCCATGTGTGGCTTCAGTGAAAGGTGCCAAGAAGCGCAGCAACCCCCACATCTTGGGGTTGTTGTAGCAGTAGACGTAAGCGAAGACGGGGGCTTCTCCTAGAATCAGCATACACCTATGGTGGACCGAAACGTAGCTTTGCCCTGCGTCAAATTTACTTTTATTCGGTTATGTACGTCTATTATTTCATGAATGATGACCAACCAACCTTGTTTGCTAACCATACAGACTTTCACAAATCGACAAACCATTATTTGCTGACACCTGTTCCTGGAGTAGTTTCCACAGCGCAGAATTCATAAGAACATCAGCGCACAGCTGAAAACATGGATCAGGGAAATAAATCTAAATAGAACTCGCATTCAGCTTCCCTATGAGCTTCTCTCGCTTTGTTCCCATCTTCGGAATATATTCATTGAGCAGGCTTTCCTGTAGAATTCCGGTAAAACATAATGATCCAGAGATATTATTTTGTGCTGATCAAGCTTGAGATGATATTACCCTTCTGGCTACTGCGTCTTCTCTGTCATCAGGAATGACAGTTTCCAGATTGGCTTGTACGATAGTCTTGTGGTGAAAACCGGCATGCAGTATCTCTGAACATCATTACATTCGCAGACACTGAAGGCGAAATGGAACCGAAAAGAAGCCATTCATTTTTGCAGACTCCTGCGAGGAAGGGCTTGGCCGAAGCCTTCTTCCTCAGTTCCGCGTAGCTCTCGGGGAAGAAGTCGCCGTCGATTACGGGGAAGTTGTCTGCAGTGGTTACCGGCTCCGAGCAACAGTGTAAGCTGCGGCAAAACAATGTTTTGAAACTCACGCACTCCTTTCTTGACCTCGTTGGGCTCGTCAGTGAATGACGCGTAGTTCATGGAAAATTCGAAATCCTTCGCTGGCGCCACCATAAGTTTTTCATACATCTGAATAAAAGTATGCGACAACGACGCTGCGGTTCAAGGACAAAATACTAGCAAAACCAGAACATCGGAAATTCATTTAAAAAATCCTCCAACCTCTTCCGGAGTGTTCCATGTGATTTTCATGCGTCTTGCTTGCGTTTTACAGCTGAAAAAAATCAATTGTGTTGTATTTTCATTAGACTGTAGAAACGAACTGTATCGGCATGACGGAATTTGGATTGCCGAAGCGTCATTCCGCATTGCATGACATGGGGATTGCCTTGTGGAAGAGGTCTGAACTTGAGTGCGTTAGATTGAGATCATTGGTCAACTACGAGGTCCTAAGTGAACTTACGGGCTCAGAGTTAGCATGTCAGTTGATATTCCACCTGCGCTCTCACCAGAGACCGTAACATTATTCTGCAAACAAATGTACATGGATTGAGGAAAGAATGTCATTCTCACCTTGTCTCCACCAAATGCCTCGATATTATCTTGGATGCATTGAAGAGCAGCCGTTTGGTCCCAGAGTCCAAGGTTCGCAGGAATATACTTGTCGCCTTCACTTTGCCCGCACTATTATGTGAGTTTTAGTATGTTACCTGTGTACCAGAAGCCGAGGAACCCGATTCGATACTGGATCGTAACAACGATGACATCTTTGGGTACCTGGAGTGAAACTCACATGCCTGTTACTGATCGTAATGACTAATTTTATCTGCACCTGCCGAAGAAATCCAATTAATTTTCGAAATTGTTGATCAATTTAAAGGGTCCCTGCCACGATGGTTTGGAGTGGCCAATCTGAGCATGAGAATGGGTTCGGACCGATTGTGGATGACGCAAAAAACATAGCGAAAAGTTCAGAAAGAAAATTTCTGAAGCTTTAAATCCAATTCGAAAATCGGAAATTTGAACCCCTGAATTTCAGGGAAACGACACAATTGTGTTTCCCAGGAGCAAATCCGTACACAATTGCGTCGTCGGTGAAATAGTCGTACACGTTTGTGTTACGGTCGCAGGCGAACGAGTACACAATTGTGTCATTTCCCTGAAATTCAGGAACCGTGCAAAATTCAAACGATATTTTCAAAACAGTCTTCGTGGCAGGGACCTTTTAAAATTGCTCACGAGAGTCCGACAAATATTATCGTCGCCGTAATCGAATGCATTTCCGACGGCAAAAGCACCGCCGTGGATGAAGACCATGACTGGGAATCCCGATGATACTTCTGGAAATTAATTCAACCTGTGGAGTTCCTCCGAATTTCGCACCTGGTTTCCATGTCGGTGTAAAAACGTTGAGATAAAGGCAGTCCTCGCTTTTTCTCGGGCGCTGAAAAGCAAATAAATGTACCGCATTATGCAGATGTTGAAACATGATGAGGGCTAGTGAAATATATGGCTCGTGCCGCTCTGGTGGTATCCCTAACGAATATGTCCCATCCCTTTCGTGATAAGCTTTGGAATCAAAATATGTACTTCTTACCAGCTTGTTCTTGAGGAAGAATTCGCCCTGGATTGCAATTGGGCCAAAAGTTTTTGCTTCCCGCACGCCCATCCATGATGATGGAGATAAGGGTTTCTGAAGAGCAAAGCTCATTGGTAAAAATGAAAATCAGGATGGGTAATCGAATATGCAAACCTTGAAACGCAGCTTTCCGACGGGCGGAGCAGCGAAAGGAACGCCCTGGATACAAAAATACCTTGTCATATTTGTGAATACAATCGATTACCAAGAAAGCATCGACGGGTCCATTGAGGATCGTTTCATCGACGAGCCGTCGGCCTTGAAGCTTGCCATATTTCGTCGTGACGATGCGCGAGTCCTTCCAGACACTGGGAGTTGCAGACTGGCAACATCCCATGCTAACTGGAAACTGCATACTAAAACACAGGGCAAACGACGTCTGAAGAGTTATTGCAGGGAATCACATTCGACGATCACCGAAAGGGGTTCGCTATTAGCGACAAAGTTGTGATGTGTGTGGCCATTAAAAAGACTCCGGAAGTCTCAAGAACAATTTTCATACGCAATGAAGTGCGCATGTCTACGCTACGGAATGTGCCGCTGATATTTCTCCAGACAAAGTGATTTCTGGCGTGTTTATTTGCTGTTCATCACTGCCCATCCGATAATGGAGTGAGACGGCAACTAAATCGTTGTTTGGACACACAATTCGGCATGCACCATTTCGAAGTTATGGAGATTGTTTTCGTCGAATATAATACTTATTTTCACGCTATAACTTTTGCGAAAAATACAAGCATCCTCACTATTATCACTTCACGAGTTCGAGACTTTCAATCATGGAACTGCATTTTTCTTGTGATCCACCGGAAAAGAAAAAGCTTTATTACTTTTAAAGTGCATGTTTAAATGTTCTACAGAAAAGTATTTGGTAACAGACTAGTATTGTCGGCGGTTTTAACCCCTACGAAATGTATGCTCATCGCCCTATGATCAGTTCTCTCGTTTCTCTAACCGCCAAACAAGTTAGAGAAATGAGAGAACAGTGGAGAAAGATCGTAGTGCGATAAGCGTACATTCCGTATGGTTAATTCCGCCGACAATAGCCCGTTGACGGGCACCAGATTTAATTGCTCCTTAGTGCCGCAATCCTAGCGGGACGTCCATCGAAGAACGAATCCCGCATCTCCATCGTTGTGTCGAGGAGAACGTGGCTGCAAACTGAATATTACCATTTATTAAAATCATTTCAGATCGTCAATTAAATAGCGTTGACTTGTTATGAATACCGTTCATTATTTTCCTTGGTCAATCGCGGCCATGGAATGGGAAGTTGCGAAGGCGACTCCTTAGGGCCGTTGGGGTCACTGGAAACCATGGATTCTTCGATCTCCCTTGAAATGCCATGCCTGTATTTGACAAAGTTAGTGAATGCCGTTGAGAGGAGTTCGATGATCCTTTTGTCGTTTTCGTTGAACTTGAACGGAGTCAGAAGGGACTGCAATGGAAGCTTACAAGAGCGAATGCGGAGAGTAATGAACCTTTCCAAAGAGGAAAGCCAGTTCGGTTCCATGTGTGGCTTCCGTGAAAGGCGCCAAAAAGCGGAGGAAACCCCACGACTTCGGATTGTTGTAACAGTAGACGTAGGCGAAGACGGGAGCAGCGTCTTTGAACAATTTAACAGAGTGAGTAAAATCATTTCTGCGAACCACCGTTTGCAGCCACTTGATCCTGTAGGAGTTTCCAAGCAGCAGAATTGAAATTGGCATCCGATATAAGCTGAAATATTTGACCATTTCCATTATCCAAGTCTAGTCACCTTCAGCCTGGATATTAGCTTTTGACGTTTGGTTCCGCTCTTCAAGTTGTACTCTGAGTGTAGTTTTTCCTGAAAGTATAAAAACGAACCTAGTAATACCTATATGTCCGTACCCTCTTATCCACAGCATCTTCTGCACCATCTGGAATGGATTCTTCCAGAGCGGCTTGAATTGACCTTCTCTCGTTGACTCGGAAACTGAAGATGTCTGAAGTGCAGTTTTTAACGTTCACCTATACTTGTGGAGGTGCGATATCATGGAATGCTTACCGAACAAAAGGGCTTCGTTCTTGCAGACCCCCGTAAGGAAGGGCTTGGGAGTCGCCTTCTTCCTCAGATCCTCGTAGCTCTCGGGGAAGAAGTCGCCTTCGACGACGGGGCCAGTGTCTGCAATAAACATTTTTGTGTTACATTTACCCATTATTTGGAAATTATCTGTGAAAATATATTTCTCTTGTCACTCAACTCACGCAGTAGTCTTTTGACTTCGTTAGGCTTGCCAGTCCTTGACGCCGAAAGCGAAAAAGCAAAGGCCTCTGCAGGTGCTGCCATCAGCTTGTCGTACATCTTCAAAATCGTTCTTCGAGAGAAAAATGCACGACTAACCTCTTCTGGATTCTTCCACGTAATTTTCATGCGCTTTGCCTGAATTTCGCAGCTGAAATTATAACGTTCGTGGAGGTGACCAAAACGTACTGGAGGGGCATGAAGGAATTCCCAGTGCAGACATCGCACTCAGCACTGTTGGACATGGGGATTGCCTTGTGGAAGAGTCCTGAACTAATTTGTATCTTTATGCATTACCATAGAGCGACGATGTTGTCAGTGAATAGACGCTTACGATTCGAATGTGGGCTCAGCGTGAGGAGATCAGCTGATGCCCCACCAGCGCTCTCTCCGCAGACCGTGACGTTGTTCTGGGAAGGCTTTAGATTGAGTGTGAAAGGGTGAATGATTACCTTATCTCCTCCAAATGCATCGACATTATCCTGAATCCATTGTAGAGCAGCCACCTGATCCCACAGTCCCAGGTTGGCAGGGATACACTCGTCACCTAGGAAAGTCGCGTTGATCACTAATATTCCACTCTAATTTCACCTGTGTACCAGAATCCGAGGAATCCAAGGCGATATTGAATTGTGACGACGATGACGTCTTTCGATACCTGAAAATAAGTTGGGTTATGAAGGGAATAGCATTCCTTTGTTACTGACTCCAAAGGAAAATATTATATTTTTTTACAAAATATATTCCTAGAGATACATTACATTTTGAATATGCCCCACCAGAGTTCTGCAGATATTTTCATCGCCGTAGTCAAAGGCGTTTCCCACGGCGAATGCACCGCCGTGGATGAAGACCATGACGGGGAAGCCAGAGGGGAATTCTAGTGAAAATTAAAGTGCGTTGTAGTAATTCGTTAGTCCACCTGGATTCCATGTCGGGGCGAATAAATTGAGTTGAAGGCAATCCTCGCTATGTTTGGGGCGCTGAAAGGATTGAGTGTATTCAACTCTCGTTGCTTGTGTCTACAAAACTTATCGTACATGTTTGTTCTTCAGGATAAAATCGCCTTGAATCGCCACGGGACCCCATGTCTTGGCAACGCGGACGCCAGTCCATGTGATCGGAGGCTCGGGTTTCTGAATAGATGTCACAAGGATTCCACAATATTGCGGGACGCATTCCCACAGTACCGTGGGAAAATGCAGCTCTTGATCTACCGCCGGTAACTTACAAGACTTGATCTGAAACGGTTTGCTAAGCGTTGTCGGAGAGTTGCTGGCTCCACCTGGTACCCGAACGGCGGCAGATCAATAGCAACATTTTCACATGGTACCGTCAAAAATATGCGAACAAGTGCTGACCTTGAAACGCAGAGGTCCAACGGGTGGCGCTGCGAATGGAATGCCCTGCAAAGTTACACGGCCTTCTTTAGATACATTACGCGATAGAAAGCCGCTTCATCCATACTCATGAAAACACGTGACACCAAACATCGATGGGAAAAAGCGTGTTCTTCGTCGGTTATGATAGTTAATTGTAATACTCACCAAATATGCATCGACGGGACCTTTGAGCGTTTCATCTACGAGTCTCTTGCCTTGGAGCTGGCCGTATTTAGTTGTTACGACACGCGAATCGTCCCAGACAACAGGAGTCTTCGACTGTCCACAACCCATGCTAAAGAATATACTGAACTGGTAGGAAAAAATGAATGGGAAACCAGAACAAAACGGTACAGAAATTGCAAGTTCGGTATTCGGGAGGGGATACATGGGGATGGGGATGGGGCGACAATACACATGGTGTTCGGCCCCTTCATTTAGTTCTCTGTCCGTTGGAGAGAGAGCAAGAGTATCGAGCACCCCACCCGAACAGCGCATGTTATGCACAGAGCGTCAGTTGTTGTCGGTGCTATTTATGTGTGATTGAATATTTTTGTAGGATTGCCCGTTCTTTATCCATTTATTTTATGCGCAATTCAGGTAAATAAAAAAGCGGACAGAATGTGTTTTCGAAGTTATTTGATTGTAAATAACAATTATGATTATCATTCAAATTTTGGTTCATATCTTCAAAAAATGCCTATTTGCTGTCCCTCAACGCTGCCATCCTTGCGGGTCGACCGTCGAAGAACGAATCCTGCACCGTCAGCGTCGTGTCGAGGCGAATGTGGCTGCAATGTAAATAAGCCATTTCATAAAGACAGTTCCGCCCGTTAAAGTCCTCTTAAACGGTCTCACTGGATAGGCCGAACCGAATAGATTACCGTTCTTACCGTTCATTCTGTTCCTTGGTCACGCGAGGCCACGGAACTTCCAGCTGCGATGGGGCGTCCTTGGGGCCATTGGGGTCTCTGAATAAGGATAGTTGTCAGTATCGGTCAATTATAATTCGTCAAATCGATCATAAATCTGCTGAAAATGTGCATGAAATAATGCTCATCAAGTTTCAGATTCCTTTCGGAAATCCGTTCTGACCCGTATTTTGCGAAGTTTGTGAACGTCGTAGCAAACAGCTCAATGATCTTCTTGTCATTGTCGTTCATTTTCCATTGGGCAAGTAGCGCCTGGAATGATTGGAATTTATTCGATCGAGCGAGATTGATGAACCTTTCCGAAAACAAATCCGAGTTCGCTTCCATGTGTGGCGTCAGTGAAAGGTGCCAGGAAACGCAGCAGCCCCCACGACTTCGGATTGTTGTAGCAGTAGACGTAGGCGAAGACAGGGGCGGCACCTTCAAATCGAGATAAACTTCCGGTCAAAAGTAATATTTCAGGAGAGAGTTTGTTCTTTCTCTGATTCGTGCAGAGAGAATATCTAACGCGGTTTCACCGCTGATTTTATATACAGAAAACAAACCATTGTTCACAGCGACTTGGTCCTGCAGAAGTTTCCATGTTCCCATATTGAAAACGGCGTCGGATCCGAGCTGTAACATTTTGCACTTTTTAAATGCTAAACAATTTCAAAAATTAAGTTGAAAGTCTTCAAAGACCAACTCACGTTCAATCTTCCCATCAGCTTCTCCCGCTTCGTTCCTCGCTTCAGGATGTATTCTTCTCTCAGTTTTTCCTGAACGAAACGTTATTTATCTCGGCTAGGTTGCATCGACCGAAAAAACGACACTAAAAATGCCCATACCCTCTTGTCACGACCATCTTCACTATCATCAGGAATGGCCGTTTCCAATAGGCCTTGGATGCCTTTCTTCTTGTCGAATCCCAGATTGAAGATCTCTGACAAGGGAATCATTAGGACCGGAGGTGGCGTCAGCTACTTTAGTATGGGGCGCTAGACTACCTCGGTCCTCAAACCACCAATGCAGTTTTCATATCTCTCCAAACGGTCAACACGGAAGATCGACTGCGGATCGAAGAAACTTGACCCATGATGGGGGTATCATGGATTTACATCAATCCAGGATACCCCCATCATGGGTTCAAATTTCTGCGCTCAATTATGTCAATTATTTTCCGAAAAAAGTCAATCATTTTCCGAAAAAAAATGTCAATTATTTTCCGAAATTTGGAATATTTTTCAAAACTGAATTCTAACCGAACAGAAGTGCTTCGATCTTGCAGACTCCCGTGAGGAAAGGCTTGGGAGGCGCCTTCTTCCTTAGCTCCGCGTAGCTCTCGGGGAAGAAGTCGCCGTCGATGA
Source organism: Levipalatum texanum (assembly GCA_014805385.1). Classification (NCBI taxonomy): domain Eukaryota; kingdom Metazoa; phylum Nematoda; class Chromadorea; order Rhabditida; family Diplogasteridae; genus Levipalatum; species Levipalatum texanum. The sequence continues at coordinate 12,129 of JACMIG010001627.1, forward strand.
CGGGGCCCGTGTCTAGAAAGCTCTTCAATTACGTCACTGTATGTCCGCTGTTCCAATCATTCAAACAGCTCTCCAGTTGTGCACTACAAAGTCAGAGCCTCGGTGCACCATTTGATTAAAAAAAACGTATTTGATTAAAAAAACGTACGCGAATAATATCGACAGCGTTTTCAAGACCCTAACAAAAGAATGAATACAACTTACGCAGTCCCTTCTTGATCTCGTCCTTCTTTCCCGTCATCGCAGCACTCATGGGAAAGGCGAAATCCTTAGCAGGCGCAGCCATCAACTTTTCGTACATCTACAACATTTTTTTCTCCACATTCTATTTCACGACTCACCTCCTCAGGATTGTTCCAGCTGATCTTCATGCGCTTAGCTTGCATTTCACAGCTAAAAACAGTTGTTGTACTCTCTATCTTTGGCCGGATTTTACTGACAATCTTGTTCAATCGGAATGTGATCTAAAAAACTTACTGAGACGGCATCGCTGTATTTCCATTGCAGAATTCGCATTCCGCATTGCCGGACATGGGGATGGCCTTGTGGAAGAGGCCTGCATTTTAAAAATGTTAATTTTTTTGAGATTCGCACCATTCTACGCAACAATAAAATGAACCCACGATTCGAATGCGGGCTCAGACTGAGAAGATCAGTTGAAGCTCCACCGGCACTCTCTCCGAAAACTGTGACGTTGTTCTGCATATTGCTTCCGTGGCGAGTATAGTATTCTCTTTACCTTGTCCCCTCCAAAGGCCTCGATGTTGTCCTGAATCCACTGAAGAGCTGCCGTCTGATCCCAGAGTCCGAGGTTTGCAGGGATGCATTTGTCTCCTTTACGAAGACTATGTGAAATGATCAGTATTCTTACTGGTATACCAGAAGCCGAGGAAGCCCATGCGGTACTGGATCGTAATGACAATAACGTCTTTGGATACCTGAAGAACTGGCTCTTTACAGAAAGAATCAGTAAACCAACCAGAGTTCTCCAGATGTTGTCGTCTCCGTAATCGTAGGCGTTTCCCATAGCGAATCCACCGCCGTGGATGAAGACCATGACCGGGAAGCCGGTGGGGAATTCTGCATACTACGTCGAGGAAGAAAAACTTTTGCACCTACCAGATTTCCATGTCGGAGCGAAAATATTCAGCTGCAGGCAGTCTTCACTGGGCTTCGGACGCTAAAATATTAATGAGAGAGAGATAACAGGTTTTCAAGACCTGTCATGGGCGTCAATGCTAGGGTGCTAAATAAACCGAATTTGATAACGAACGCTCTTGTTCTTGATGAAGAATTCGCCCTGGATCGCCACGGGACCCCATGTCTGGGCGTCGCGGACGCCGGTCCATGACACGGGAGGCTCCGGCTTCTGAAGGGCCGACATTAAAACATAAAGATCTTGAATTTGATCGGTGATCGCTTCCGAATGCCATTTATTCCGACTCTCTTATCTGCGAATTCCAGAACTTCTAATTTCCCGTCTGATTGCAGGAATTACACACCCATCGATCTTGAACACTCAGGAATGCGGGAAGCTATTGTGACAGATGAGGTTCGCAATTCCGCAGAGAGTGACTCCACTAGAGATAGAGCACAAACCTTGAAGCGCAGCTGTCCAACGGGAGGGGCAGCGAAGAGGACGCCCTGGAAACAACACCAGATATTATGAAAGTTCCACGGCCGCTTGACACCCCGCCAAAACCCTTCCTCCTCTATCTCAAGATGGTCGAAAGCCAGATGTTTCCAATGGAGAAAGTGCAGCTTGAACGGAACGTGAATTTAGGAACATTTTGAACTGTGCTAGCTTGTGATTATGTTATAAAGAAAGACTCACCAGGTATGCATCGACGGGTCCTTTGAGAGCCTTCTCATCGACGAGCCTCTTGCCCTGGAGCTTGCCGTATTTCGTCGTTACCACGCGAGAATCCACCCAGACCGCGGGGGTCGTCTTCGACTGACCACAGCCCATGAGTCCTGGAGAGTACGTTAGTTTATATACATAAGGGTGTAAACAAGTAATTTGAAACTTTGCAATCGAGATTATGCGGTCTTTCACAAACATTGGAATGATATACAGTGATGTAATGAACGTTCACGCTGAGAAACACTGGGACGAACACAAATGGGTATTACTGAGCCACGTTGTTCTGGCGCGGTAAATTGGAAGAGTGGATGCGGGAACATCGAGAACGGTGGACGATTGGAATCTCTCTCTCTCTGGGGGAGAATTGAGAGGAGAAGGCCGGCGACCTTGGCTCTCCCTCGTGCGGAAGTGGCAGTAGCACCTGTTTCAATTCGCCCGCCGCGTTCTCGGACGAGACGGAATTGTGATGAATGTGTGCGAAGGAGAGAAGTTGTGAGGAGAAGGAGATACACCAGCCATCGAGAGCAGAGCACACTACGATGAAAGTGTGACTTTCTCATGTCGTCTACACTCTCTCTGTAGCATATGATCTATCACCTTTGTTAGTGCTATATTTGAAGGAAGGGAAGGGCGGAGGAGAAGGGGAGATAGCAGAGAAAGAGAGCGGAGCACATTGTCGTGAAAGTGTGACATGCTCGTGTTGTCTCAACTCTCTACATGGTACAATGTATATCTAGTTCGTTTCGGAGAGTCAACATAGAAACTTGGGGGGGGGGGTCAAAGGTTCGTTGCGGAGAAACTTTTGTGTTCAGTCCATGATCCCAATGCGAAACATAGGTCTTTGTCTTCCATCACAAGATGGCTAACAATAAGGCAAACGATCTAAACACAACACGGCGAACAACACCGATCGCAATAATACTAGGGAGAGAAACTCTCAAAATGACAGGAATATTGAGCACGAGGGGCTCATATACGACTATGTTCGTGGAAATGTGTAGGGAAGGCAAAGTAAGAGTTAGAGGGTTTGAATGGTTTACCTCGGAGACGAGAAGGGAAGGTGAAAAGACCTTGGCAACCAAGAGCACAATTTCACCTGTGCCACTACAGAACGTTTGGCACTGAATGGGGTAATCAGAGTGATGGTGTCCATTTGTCTTCATACCATCGAGGCCCTTCTCGCAAGCCGATTCGGGGTAAATATTAGCGGACGGCGCCATCAAAACAAATTCAGAGGTACACTGTACCTCCGCTGTTCAGATTGCCCTTTAGTCCAGCAATGTCGAGTTACTCGACACGTGTGAAAACAAAATTAGAAACTATTATGAAAAGGAAGTTCGTTGCAACCCAACTTACATAGACTCACGCAGGAAACAGTTTTGTTTGACTTCGAATTCTGCCACTAGTTTTATCGGCCATCCGGATACACACAGAGGAGTAATAAAATTTAATTGGCCCTTAATGTTCGAGTGATCATTGGGTTTTCCGCATCATATTCCTGAAAATAAAATGACTAGCAATATGGCCAATGAAACATCCTCTCTCTCCACTACAACTACTACGGCTAGAGTGTATCTTGTATTCATTTATTTGAAATTTGCTCAATTTGATGAATTCAAGTGATAAGCACGGGTTCGCGCATTTCGGGTTTCAAAATGTCTACATAAATTTGGTAAACGTAGCATTAGCGAGATCTTTGTTCGGAAGTAAGTGTCTTGTCCGACATGCAAAGTGTTGACGTTCGTGCAGATGCCTTTCCATTGTCCACTCGGTGTCCAGCAGCGCGGTATTCGAGCAGGTCGATGATGCAATGGAGGAATTGTTGGTCGCCGAATCGGGGTTCATTGAAGCACTGGGAGGACGATCTTTTCCTCCTGGAATCAGAGTGTTGATCCGTGATCATTGGCTGAATTCGACTCCCCCGAACACAGCCATTACGTGTCTGCGGTTAAATACTGACGGATCGAGAGCTTAGATTTGGTGAATTTTTTTACCACAACGTCAGCTTTGTTGCGATGCATCTCGCCGGAGTTCTCGTTCTGCTCGCTGCACTTCTCGTCACGTTCTTTGAAGCTCGTACGTCCGATATTTTGACAGCATTTAAATCCTTCTTTAAATTGATAGTGATGATTAAATTAATGTGAAGGATCAATTATAATACCATGGTTTCGTCAAGAGCGTAGCTGCTATATTTTCTGTATTGATCGCATAGGGTTATAGAAATTTAGAATGAATAGATGTAACTTGTGAGTTGAGGTGGCTTCTACTGCGGGTGGGGCGGTGGAGGACACCACTGGGGAGGCGGCGGATGGGGGCGATACGGAGGATGGGGAGGGGGATGGGGAGGAGGATTGGGGAGAGGATGGGGCCGAGGATGGGGAGGAGGATGGAGAGGCTACCGTGGAGGATGGGGATGGGGAAGAGGTGTTGACATCGATAACGACGTAATACAATGTATCGCTGCAGGATGGGGGTGGAGACCGGGATTCTATAACAACTACTACTACCCAAACTTCTATGGCGGAGGCGGTGGATGGGGCTTCGGAGGAGGATTGTTGAGTGAGCATTTTGGTAACTCGTTTTTATTGTGATGTTAGATGATTTTTCCTGCTAACAATAAAACAAAAGATGGAAAAAAATGTTTTGTAGCTGGCTTACTGCTCGGCGGCTAAGGAGGATATCGTAGCTGAAATCCCTACTACGCATTGTATCGCACGTTCTGGAACAATTTATTTCGTCGTTATGCTATTTTCAATTGGGTTCAAGTGATGATGTACGACGGTTCGTTGTGGGTAGATGAAATTGCGATCGGAGCAATGAAAGCAGATGGTACCGTAATCATCTTGACGGATCGTGGTGTTCGTCCTTTTGTTGTCGTGCAGTGTTGGTGTTCCTGGCAATAAATCGTCCCATTGTTCGCTCGACCTCCTGCGGTACGAAATTCGAGCAAGTCGTTTGTGGACCCTTCCACTTGTTGTGGTGGCTTCAGATGGGGATAATGTCCTGTCGCCGAATCGGGGGCAACATCATTTGGGACATCTTATCCGCTGTTAAATTTCACGGTATTCCGCGCCACAGAACTTGTAAATCGTGTTCCGCGGACGAATTTTCCGCATCTCGTTTCTCAGCGCTAAAAAGGAATCTATGACTGATTTCTTCTAAACTTCGGTTGGAATCCATGTTCAAGTAGCGCGCCAAATTTCAGCCTCAGATTCCTTTTCTACTCGAAGATACAAAAGAGAGCTCTCTGCTCACGGGCACAAGTCTTTTACAAGTTCTGTGGTGCGGCACAATACCTAGTGTACTGAAGGTACGCTAGTTAAACTATCGAAAGCACAGCGCAACAAATGCTTGAACTCGAGGACCAATAAGAAGGAATCGTATATTCATTGTTGTGGTGCATTATCTTTGACATGCAACTCGCTTCCAAACGCTAATGAGATTATATTGGATATCAAAGGAACAGGTGCTGATAAATAATTGATAATTGCGGAAGGATCGTGCAATTATGCAGGGTGCTTCGTAGAACTCGGAACGATTGCAGAAGTCTTGTGCATCCAGGAGAGCAGCGTCTTCCGAAAGGCGCCGACACACAATACAAGGATACGAGGATCGAGGGAAGGGAAGAAGGCCGTGGTCATCTACAACGATGCCAAGCACTAATAATAATTATGGACGATAGACGACATCCAACATGAAATAGTCACGGACCGTGAAAATGTTTCCGCCTGCTCCAGTACCAAACCCAGTCAGTGGAGCCAGAGCGAGAAGTCCTATTGGCAGATATGAAACGAAAACCGGTACGGCTGTCTGCATATGGGAGGATAATAATTCGAACGAACACCCCTGGTACCTGAATGATCAGGGCAGTGAAAAGCTGCTGCTGCTGTTGCCTCGTATTCGTGCTCATGCCCGCGGAAGCATTCCTGAACGGCGATATATCGCGAAGATATTATAAGAAGGGGCTTACAGGAGCGAGCGAATCCTCGCAAAGCAGTACACAATGACTGCGAGGGGCGCGAAGACACAGGAGGTACCAATTAGAAAGCCGATAATTCCCTTCCACCGCGGGCCCGTTACTTTTCCAGTGGACAAGTCCGCTTCCTGAAAAGATGCAACTTGATATTGTTGCGGCATACTGCCCTGATTCGTCTCTCATTGTATTCACTATCATGTGTTGGCAAATTATGCAACAGAGCAGAATTCGTCTCACCCAGAACAAGGGGAACGCATCATTCGGTATGGTCCATTCCTGAGACCATTGTTTTATTTCTCGGACTACCGCTGTATACGGCGCGAAATTTGTTGTAAAACGAGGAAGAAAACAACTTGTCCTAATTTTGTATCGCGAAAGATCGTGGAACTAATCGCAAACATCACCTGAAAGACTGCAGCAATGAGGCCAACATTTGGATCGAGGCCATCAAAGCCATACAACTCCAGCGTAGATGACGGAATGAAAGCACTCAAGGCAAAAATTGTGATTCGATGCGGACAACAACTGTGCCTTGTGATTTCATCTCGTCTGAAGGACACTATGCAGATTGCGATGAATACTCCAGAATACATCACGTTACCGGCGATTCCTGTGTTAGAGCATACTGTGTCTCTTAACCGATTCCTCAGCGTATTTTTGCCCGTGCGCTGCATCGTTTAGGAACATATTCAATCCCACAGATAGCATAGCGAATGCATCGACTTACCCAGTAGTACCCATTGACGAACACTCCAGTTATCGGTAAATGATGCTCGAACTCCGCTGGAAAAGAGATTATCAGAATTGTTACAATCTTTATCTCCGGGTTCCATTGCGGTGCTAATATTGCATTCCAGAACACCTGTTCTGATGTCTGCAGCTATGCACAAAAACATCTGTGTTTGCAGCCTGGTTACTGAGAACATAATGGACAATAGATATATTTGGCAGATGCATAAAAATATAGATTTTGGTTCCGCCTGGTCCCATTTTTACAGGAAGGCTCTAGCACATAAACGACCTCATAAAAATTTTCGTTGCTGTTGCACTGCTTACCGCCCAAGAATTTTGAGGCGATAGATGAAGTGATATGCGAGGAGAATAAATGTTTGATAATATGTTGTGACGAATATCACGAGTTCTATGTAAAAATTGACCAAAATGAAATTCCGAGGGATCTAGATAGTGAAGTTGCTCGGGGCAACTTTCTAGGTGGTGGAGGTTGTT
>JACMIG010001628.1:0-19194 GCA_014805385.1 Levipalatum texanum
CCTAATTTTGAGGAAAAAGGGGTGAACCAGAAATGGAAGTTGCCACGAGCCATATTGAAGCCAAATCAGGCCCGCGCTTCGCGCGGCCCCCGATAATGGATCATAATTCGAAAATATAACCTGCAGCATTCCAGCAGCACAGCCGACCTCACATGCACTAGCAGAGTCTGTAGCAGTGTCGTTGATGATGCGATAATCGCCGGCGATCGCAAAAGCTTCACACCATCCGTTTTTGCACTTCACTGAATAGCTTCTCGTTGATTAAGACCAGTATGATAATAGCAACTGACTACTCTGTGGCTTGGCATCGCCCACGAAACCGACGAATCCGTCAGGATTCATGGACGGGCAGTTGCCGTTTCCCAGACGCTGCACGGCCATCGTAGTTGTGCCATCGCAACGAACAGCGATGATTCCATCCGCGTTATAGCTGAAATTGTCGATTGGTTGAGAGAAGAAACGGGAAGTTAACTTTTTATCGTCGTACTCGTTTGAGCACCAGCGAGTTGGCTTATCGCAGGCCACGATGTTGGTCGGATGATCGAACCACTTGCCCCCCAGATTCACCTGAGAGTAGTGTTTTGATATCAACATCATGTTCAAGAAGAACGGATTGTCATTTTCATGATCAATAAAATAATTTTCAATGAAAACCTGCAGCATTCCTGTTGTGCATCCCAATTCGCAGTCGACTCCATTGTCTACGGCGCTAATGTCGCCACCCTCCACTGTATAGCCACAGAAGGTGTTTTTACATTGAACTGAGAGATCAGCGTATCGCATCGACTGATGCATCACTTACCCTTTGTACCCTGTCCTTTAATTAGCACGATTAGAATACCTATAAGTAGGGTTAGCAAAGGCAACATGATGTGGAAAGAATGACTGTCATGAGTGTGCTGTTTTGTTCTCACGACACCAGCTTGGCCACGAGATCACCCTCCCACGCACCATGGATACGATCGGAAGTTCATCTATGCGTCAGGAAGAGGCGAAGACACGTAGTTCGGACAAAGGAACTAGCGAGACTTCCATCCGGTGAAAAGACCGACGGGCTCAAGTGTACGCTGGCAGAAAGAGTGTGACACTTGTGGTTAGAGTTTATGACCCCGCTTGCCCCACTGATACCGTTACACTCTTCAATTCTTGGCAATGCTCATATTGCTGCGAACCTGCAGGGAGATAAAGTACTTACTGCGGCTAGCAAGCGAAGCATACCATATCTGCTATCATACTATTTCCGGAGGAAAAATCGTTCCCGAGAAAACATCAAACTCCTTACTAAATTACGTGTAGTGTTGCAGTAGCTCAATGGCCGTCGATGGACTATTTAATAGGCGGGGTTTCGACTGGTCAGCAGCGTGTTTCTCAGATGTCCATGAGGATACTCTCCGGGTAGATTTTTCCCGCCGATAATACCATACCTTCAGGTTGCGCCGATGGTAATCATCGTTGATCAACTGCGGTAAGTCGGCTGGAACTCTCGCTGGTTTCTATGTCCTAAATACGCTTCAACTCTTCATGACGCTAATTTTACCTTTCAGTCGTATCCATGGCGTGTAAGAGAGTGAACTTCTGGAACCAATCGTGTCGCGAAAACAAAACTGGCACACTCAGATAGCTATTCTTTCCGAACCATGTTCCTCGTGCCAACCCTGTTTCTTGGTATACTGTAAGTGTGCTAGTTATGGGACTTGTAAATGATGCTTCAGTCGATGCGATGCGCTGTACATTCAGACGAATTTAAAAAACGTGATCCATCCAGCAGGTGGTGATTCTCGACCCGCCCTTCTGATCGACGATGGGACAGATTGCGAAGATGTCTGCACCACAGGATTGATAAAGGTATGCTATTACTCGAATCCACAACATTGCCACTTTTTGACTATAACATAGCATAGAGGCCCACAACATTGCTAAAAAAATTTCGTTTCAGGGAATTTATCTGCGTTTAGCACAGAAGCGATTGCGCATCTTAGATGATGATCACGAAAACACTAGGACACAAACGAGCCGAGTTGGTGGGACGAGCCCGACGATGCACGTTCGCCTGCTGCATCACCGCGCGCGTCCCGTAAACCCGGCGCGTTTGTGTCGGGGAGGATTATTTGCATATTCAGATTACTCCCATGCTCACAGGCTTATATTTTGACACATGTCTTGTTTATCTCGTAGTTCTCTCCACAACATTCCGGGGTCTCTTCTGGTGAGCACTGCACAACATGTACGTAAGGAATCCAACTTCGAAGACGCATAACACAGACATCCCAAGAAGAACGCCAGCGAAGCCTCCCACGTTTCCGAGAAGCTTACTGAACTAGAACGAAGACTCTTCGCAGGAGCAACAGCCAACTAACCGAGTACTTCTCCTCCTCCACCCTGACATTGATCTCGAGAGTGCTGAATCCAATGACAGCGACGCTCAGACGCGGCTCGCAAGCCTTCGAACCGTTTCTCAACGTCATTTCGGAGCAGAAGTGCTGCATATGCGGTTATTTCAAATTTGAGACGGCAAAAACAGTAAATTTCGACATTACCTCTGCATTGAACTCGGCTCGACTGGCATCAACGGAATAGTCTTCTTCGTAGCATGGCTGGGGACAGTCGCACTCGTGCCAGTAGTACGGATCTCCTCGCTGTTGGAGCGTCGTCGCCAGGCAGACTACTGAAATCGTCGACAGGTTACTTTCAAAGAAACGCCCTGGTGGTGATCCCGAAGATATTCTTTTCGCGACTCAGATTGAGAACGTTCGCTCAAGCAGTCAATATTTGCGGACACTGATCAAATCGGCACGAAGGCGCCCCGGGTCTCCGTCGGTAGCTCGGGTCCATGCACTTGCACGCGCCGAAGATGGCGTCTTGATAGCAGGAGCGAAGACAGCCCTGAACGAATCGGCTCAGGTCCTTCCGCGACTTCATTGCACTCACATCGGCAGTGTAAGTGCCTGGGAAGTAGAAATTCGGGCCGGTCTTTGCTTTCGCACACCTCCCGAAGCGGCCACCAAGTCGTTGGAACGTGTTCTGAAAAGTAGCATGAACAATGTCAAGCAATGTTTAGAGCAAAGATTGATAGGCTACTGAAATAACGGTCCGATCTCTTGAACTTCATTGTTACTGTGTTTATCTCGTTCGTCGATATTCAACTAACCTTTCTCAGCAGTATCTGATCCTCTCCGCCGGGCGTCGCTGTGTACTTGGAGCTCTCAGCGTAGACACTCTGTCCCATTGCGTGGACGTAAACGTGGATGCCGAAAGTGTCTACCCATGGCTCGTATTCGTGTCGCATCACGTCCAGAAATACTCGCAATCCTGAAGTATACCACGCTTAAAGGAGCCGATCCACTCTAAAATTTAAAAAAATATTCGGAAAGAACGAGTCATACCTCCGCGCGGTCCTGACGACCTCGTTCGATAGTGCTCTGTTCCATTGACATGGTTGAAGGTGAAGCAGTTTCCGAGGGAAGGGTCGTTGAATCCGGTGAAGTCACGGCTGGAGGAAAGAGCTAGAAATGATCTAGGGTTGCACTTACAATTGGTCGAGTTTCTTTCCCTCGAAGGTGGCATCGACGATGAAGTCTGTGACAGTGTAACTCATTGCCGCACGTTTTGTGAGGAAGGAAAGAAGGGCAGGGAGGTTCGAGACGAACACTGCCGAAGCGCCGCCCTTGGAAGTCTTAATGAGGTCGAGGACCGCTTTTGGGTCCGTCCCGTTGCTGAGCAAATCGCCGAGCTTGTCCAGATTGGCGATGGCTACAATGTAGTATGAGTTGAAGATGGAAATGTACATTTGAATTTCTGTCCAAATAACCATTTGCTTTTTTGCAATGCTCATTTGGACAAAATTATCCAATGAACAATGCGAGGGAGTGGCTTCATATGCTTTATATCTGCCGTCTAAATGAGGTGGAAAGAGTAGTGACAGATACTCGTGAGACCAGAACAACGAACTCACAAACTCCACAGAACGTACCCGTGTATCCCGCACTGCACGTGCACACACAGGAAGTGCACACACAGGAAGGGCAGGATCGACGTTGCAGACAGCGCCCGTGTCTACCAGGACGCATCTGACATGAGTGGAAGGTTAGAAGTAGAGACAGAATGGAGTCAACTCACTTATTCGGAACTACAGCCCCCGTGTCTCGGATCATCGGATCGCAGCGACTGCCCGTTGCAACCAAAGGACTACAAGTGTTCAGTTCAAGTCTCGAGAGATTTCACATCATGACGAACCCAGTTGTCGCAGACGGACCGGTTGATAACGATATGGTCGATGTTGTCGTCGCTGATTCCGTGGTCGGGCTGAACTGTGCTAATTAACACCAAAGAAAGAAGAAAAAGTATAGTGATCCATTCGTGTCGATCAAAAAATAATTTTTTTGTTTTGCACATTGTCGTCGCCGTTGTTGACGTTGTTGTTGATGTCGTCGATTCCGTCGTGGTGGTGGAAGACGACGCCTCCGTCGTGCTGTAGTATCCTTGTTGATCAACGGAAACGAACGATGCATCACTTACGTAGTGCTGCTCAATTCGTAAATACCAGTGAATCCCGCTGTCCAATCTCGCACATCCCACTCGCATTTCTCTTCACCGGGAATTGCTTGATTTCTGATGTCCACTTTATTTTAGGGCCAAAACATCGAGCTACCGTTGCAATTAAAGAAGACGTTCGGAGAGGAGTCGAAGGCAGCAGCGGAGTGTTCGTGGAGGAGCAGGCCATGAGGTTGGTATCCACCGGGGCGTAGGTGCCGTCGGGTGTTAAAATCTTCAGTTGCTTCTTTCCAGCACATTTTCCGCAACATTGAATTCAAAGAACAGTGAGAAAAGGCAATGTTTTTTCAGTCGACTCCGAAATCAAAATGAATATTTGTTGAATCAACTGCCTCAAAGTATCTCACATCAAGATATCCAACGGCGCAAGAAACTTCGCATGTTGTATTGTCGTCAATCATTGTGTGTACAAGGTTGGTGTGATTCCAAGAATACTTGCAGCCATTGACACACGTTTCTGAAATTTATTATCAACTTCCTCAAAGTTCATTTTCAAAAGTTAGAAGAAATTCTGAAAGCAGAAGCTATTCTTTACCCTCTTTTGTACAGTGTGCCCTCAAACTTATTCACGCCATCCAAAATCCACGTGGTTACGGTGACTCCCAAGCACGACTTTTCGTTAGGTATTCTTTTGTTCTGCCGCATTTTTTTGTAATTCTTGAAATCAAACAAAAGAAATACGTCCCTTTCTCCCAAAATGTCTCGCATTTTTTTGAAATCGTGAACTTACCCGTTTTCGCACCAGTTGGAACGGTTGGACCACTGAAACGATTAGATTTCAAAAATAATTCTTGGTCAACTAACGCTCCCGTAGGCGAAAAGGTCGTAGTTGTTTCCTCTGGATCGATAATGCATTGGTCGGTTGTCTTCCGTTGCACCGGCATGTCGACGTCCGCTGAACGAAGAGATGAAAATGAGCAAGCAACTGCATCATACTTTTACATGTAACAGCGATGATCATCGAGTTGCCAAGAAAGTTGTAGGGTACGTTTTTTCCACACCTGGAGAATATTCGATAATGTGTATGGTTGGACAGATAACACACCAGGGAAAAGAAGCATTCCGACACGAGAACAAGTTAGTTAGCTCTTGGTTGTCATTTCCAGCGCGATTTCTGACCTTCAATACAGCTTTGAAAACATCGATTTATGTTCCGAGGCAAGCACAACTTACAAAATGTCTCGACCAATGTTTTACGGCATTAACAGAACACGCATTCTGATGTCGCTTACATAGAGCTTTCCCTTGGGGCAGTACACCTCGCATACGTCGTTCTTCTTAATGAATGCGGGCTGATTCACTGCCGTAGCATCCAGTTCAATTTGGCAGCCATTGGTGCAGCCGGCTGTAGTGCTTCCGGAATCAATCAATAATATACTAGCGCTTCCTGTCAATTCATTTCATTTTTATTGTCATAGAAACAAATCTCCATGGTCATTATTTCAGCGAACTAAACGGGAGACAAGGGAGAGGTGCTGACCTTTACTCCACGCGATTGCCGTTGTCGTCGATCCAGTCGTTGTAGTGGAGGAAGGCGTCTCCGTCGAGCTGAACTTCGCTTATCAACAACAACAGACACCGATTCTCTCACGTAGTAGTGGACGTTGTGTAAATACCCGTGAATCCCTTCTGTTCCAACTCGCACAGGCCACTACTCTTTCGCTGCACAGGATATTGCGTGTTATCTGAGGCCCAAGTGTGCTCATCCATGGACATAGAGTTGTATACCTTCACAAAGAAGCCATAAGTTGGGAGAGGATCCGAAGTCGGAAGCGGAATATCCATCCGAACACCACAAATGAGTGGTGGATGGACAGGCAATGAAGTTGGTCGGCACTCCAGTGAGCTTACCGTCCGGTTTCAAAACCTTAAAATGCATGATCTTCGATTTTGTGATCGTAATGATACAACGTGAAAAATACAATTTGGTTTATCATCGATTTCGAAATTTTAAATATTTTGGAACTCTTGGATTCGTGATAAAAATGAGACATCTCTTACGGAAAGGTAGCCGACAGCGCACCCAACTTCACAAGTTGTACTATCGTTTCTCATATTTAGCACGAGATTGGCGTGATTCCATGAGTATGTGCAGCCGTTGGCACACTTTTCTGCAATGATTGTTTCTTTTCGCATCACTTGAGGATGGAGCCTGGCCGTTTGCGATCCATTCTCGCAATCTTGAATCATCCCGTAAACCATACACCTTGACAGGGAAACAGCGTTGCCTGTTCCATTTCAGGATTTTTGAACCGTGCAAAAATGGAGGTTTTTGTCTTCTGAACCCATTCAGGTTAGGTGTACGCACTAGCATTATCATGAACTTCACGTGCTTGCAAGACACCGCTTTTGTTTGAAGGTGGTTGTCGTCTTCCGTTGCTAACGGGATAAATATATATTTGGTGTGTGAAACGAAAACAAAGAAATAAGCCACTTCGATTTTCTCAAAAGACACACATTCGTGTCAAGTGAACATTGAACATACTCGTCATGGAGCCTGTCGGAATAGTTGGGCCACTGAAAAGAAGTTTCGAGAATATAATCCTAGCCAACAGACGCTCCAGTCGGCGGAGGAGTCGTAGTCGTCGCATCTGGCTCGATAATGCACAGGTCGCTCTGCTGCCTTAACACCGGCATAACTTCGTCGGCTGTAAAAGATATGAGAATGAATACACAACTGTGCATACTTTTACATGTAACTGTGATGTTCATCGAGAAGCCGAGTGTATTGTTGGAGACGTTTGTTCCGCACCTGCACGTCATGCAAATATTGGCATGGATAACCAACCATTTCAATGATTCATTCCGGCACGAGAACAGATTTGTGACCTCTTCCGTTTCAGTTCCGCCGCGATTGTTGGCCTATTAAACGGTTTTCAAAAGAAATTGATCGAGAGAAGTCAGCTGCTCAAAAATAGTGGTTGACTTTCAATGCGAAGGGAGTTGAAGAAAACAATTCGACCTCATATTTGCTTATGGCTGAACGATGATCTTAGACGTTTGCACTGACCCAGAGTCTCCCTTTGGCACAGAACACCACGCAGACACCGTTCGCTTCCCCGAACGAGGACAGGTTCGCCGCAAATGAATCGTACTTTATCACGCAGCCGTTGATGCATGCGGCTGAAGTGGATGTACTACCGCATTGCATTGTTCAATGAAGAATGCGCATGAAAAGTCAGGAAAGGAAGTAGTCTGCTCAAAATACCAACTTTCACTCAATACGGGCGCCGTAGTAGTCGTTGTCGTCGATGTTGTCGTTTCAACTATTTTTCCCTCGAAGCCTCCGTTGTCCATAGGTTTGCAGGTCCCACTGCCACTCCTTCTCACGGGGTACGGTGTGGTACCGTTGCATCGTGCCATCATCACGCCATTGGGAGGGAAACTGCACCCATTTCATAGCATTAACTGATGAACTTCCACTCACTTTGGGGTTTCGTACTCGTTGGCACACCACTTGTCAACCGAATTGCACGCCAGAATATTGTCCGGCAGACCATACCAGCGGCCGTCGGAGAATACGACCTGTTTTGTATTTGGTAGGTATCAAAGTGACATGAATTTAAGCAGTAGTGGTGCGTTCCACTGGAATTCTCAACATACCTGCAGCATCCCAGTTGCACAGGCGACTTCGCAGGTTGGAGCAGTGTCGTTGAGGATACGGTAGTCACCGGCGATTGCGAACGCCGTGCACCACCCGTTTTTGCATTTAACTGAATGGATTCACATTTAATTTCTTAAAATTGTTTCATTTTACGTAAACAGAGCAAAAGTAATCGGACTGGACTGAAGTCCAGGCATTAAAAGGAGCAGGAGCAACTTTGTAACACCATGCCCCAATCACAATGGGAGTGCATTTGCCCGTATGTTCGTCTACGTATTGAAATACAGCATTTCAATAAGTATGGGCAAAAGCGCACCCATTGTGGCTACAAAGTTGCTCCCGTTCCTTCTTTGCTCTACTCAGGAAAGTTCTCGTTCGCTTTGGTTGCAGTATTACGTGGTTTCTTGCTACCTTCAATTTTGCTCAAGCGACCACCGCAACACGCTATCAGATGACTGCGTATTCCATAATATTGTAGCAAAATCACTAACAATTAGGTGGCTTGGGATCTCCGACAATTCCGACGAATCCATCAGGGTCCATCGACTTGCAGTTGGGATTCCCAAGTCGCTGGACTGGGAAGGACTGGGTGCCGTTGCAACGCACGGAGATAACTCCAGTCGTGTCGTAACTGTGATATCGACGATGAGAATAGAAAATGGTTGAGTCATTCACTTCGCCTCGGTGTACTCGTTCGAACACCAGCGAGTGGATTGGTCGCATGACACAATATTTGTTGGATGATCCTTCCAGTTTCCGAACAGCTTTACCTGAAATGATCTGTAATTTTTGCATCACAATAATATGCAATCCAATAGACGTCGGAATGTTATAAACCAGTCGTCGCAAGAACCTGCATCATTCCCGTGGCGCATCCCAGTTCGCAGTTAACTCCATCGTCGACGATGTCAACGTCGCTGCCCTCCATTGTATAGCCGCAGTATCTATTGGAACAGGTGTCTGAAGTTATCGTCAACAACCATTTCAAAGAAAAAATCACTTGTCGTCAAGTTGATGAATCCCGTAAACTGAGTTTGATCATACAGACATTGGGCATTGCCGCGCGTGACTTGATATTGCGAATCTCCTGAATTTCCTATTTTTTGGGTTTGAAGTATGCAGACCTTCGCATTTTATGGGCGCGTAGCTGATGTTGTACTTGTTCATTCCAAAATCGGTAGTGCACCATTGCATGTTGGCTTTGTTGCACGATATGAGATTGGACGGATGATCATACCAGATGCCGTCCGTCTTTTGAACCTTTATTTGAAGAAAGTTTCTAAATTTCTCTGGAATCTATGAACTTGCCTTGAGCATTCCAGTTACGCATGCCACTTCGCAATCGGTTCCGTGGTCAGTCAGGAGATGAGGCTGGGTTTTACCTCCGATCTGCTGGATCGAACATGCGTTTTTGCATACGACTGAAGGCTCAGAGTATTGCATCTATTCCAGTATCACTTACAAGTCTGTCATTTAACTAGCACACTTAGAAGACCCAGAAGTAGAGTCAGCGAGAAATGCATGTGTCGAAGAGAATGACTATCATGAGGGCGCTGTTTTTGTCCTCGACACCTGCGGTGCAAGAAGTTCACTCACCCACGCTCCTTGGATACGAGAGAAAGATTAGCTATGCGGCAGTCCATGTCGGAAATGCATTCTTTTGGTTGGTACAATGGAAGCAGAAACTTCCACCCAGAGCAAAGCCCCGCAAGGACAGAGTGCAATTGGGTACACACAAACACTCTACGTAGTTTCGTCAATCCCCCGCAATTTCGTTTGCTCCTACTTGGTAATCACAACTCATTTCAACCTAATTTTATGGATAACGCCCGTGTCCGTGTACAATCCGATTCGACACATGCAGAATCGGAGCATACTATCCTCGTTTGATCCCGTTTTACATGCTCGAAGATTATGAGTATTTCAGAATTATGGTTATAACGAGTTCTGCAATCTTTCCGGTTTCGTTGTGCCTGATGGAGCCGAGCGCGAACCTTCGCCACCCATTCCATACTGGACAGCTCAAATTGTGAAATATTCTGTCTGCTTATTCTCTTCCACATGAAAAATTTCGATAAAAGGTTTGCAATAATACCTTTTTGAAACCATTTTTGATGTTGTCTGTACTAGCAATTACCAAAAATTCAGCACAATAACTAGCATCTGTGTTGAGTATTCAGTCTCTTTGGGCATGAGACTGTTTGCTCACGGAAGTGTGCCTCCACTGAGGGGGAGAGCCGCTGCATGACGCAGAGACGCAAGACGCCGCTAGAACATAACAAAAACCGATGACGTGGTGGCGGATGGCGGAATGAATGGCGCAGCGACCATAGCGACGCGAACACTCCTCATATTCACAATACTTACCTTATCCGTATAGTTGCTGAGCATTTTACTAGATCACGTGCTTTTAAGGCATGTGATTTGTTTTAAACCAGTCGGATCCCACAGGCAAAGATCGCCTTTTATGTATTATAGTAGTAGATTGTTTCTACTCTTCAAGCACTTCGTATCGAGCGCTGTAGGGAGTATGCAAGGAATGAAGCGGAAAAATTTTAAGGTTTAACACATAACCAAAAATCAAATCAAATGTTTGTATGTCTTCTAGTGAGGATACACTTGAAGAGATCCGGTTTGGTTGACGTCTTCGATGTTCTCACTGTCGGATGAAGGGGCTCGCTGGGATCAGGAGCAATCTGAAGTAATATTCAGCACTCTTTCTAAGCTATTAAAAACATACTGTAAATCGATGGACGAGGTTGGCAAAGAAAAGAAATAATTCCATCTTGGCCAGTCCTTCTCCAGGACACGCCCGTTTGCCGAGTGAAAACGGAAGGAACTGCCTGTGTCTGCAAGGAGGGAGGTTATTCTTCTGCTGGAGGCACTCACTGGAAGTAGTTTCCTTTCTCGTCGATGAACCGGTCGGGATCGAATTTTCCAGGTAGCGGATAAACAGCAGGATCATAAAGCAGCATTGATATTTGTGGAGATAGCCGCGAGCCGGCCTGAAGCAGAAGGTTCGGAAAGACTTGTATCGTTCTAGTTCACCTGAATGCAATATCCACCAACGGTGACCTCTCGTGTGTTCTGGCGCAGAAGATTCTGTGAGACAATGTTGATCCAGCGTTGGCATTCCTGAAGATTCCTCGTATTGTCATGCCAAAAGCCTGGACCAACCGAAATGACGGCGCAAGTGTAGGGTAGCTGCGGTTTGTCATTGATGGTGATTAGTCTATCCGTGCCTATGGCTCGATCGAATTCTTCCTGCATCTTCTTCTGGAAGTTGGGGTTGTGGAGGAGGTGAAGGGTGCCCCAGGCCATCGTCCCTGACGTCGTCTCCAGTCCCGCACTCCATAGATCGGAACACAACCACTCCAGCTGCTTGTCCCTAGATGGCCTTTTCATCACCATCTTCGAAGTGCGTCTAACGTGAAGGTAGTGTCCGGATCGTCCTTCTGCCTGTGCTGCTCCTTGAGGAAGGCCTCCGTGAGGTCCTCGGCGTCGTCGTTGCTGAAGTCGATGGCCCCCCGATGCTGTGCGATCTTAAACAATGGATATATGAATATAGCTGCTTATAAACTTGGTTTTCCCTTGGTGCTTCTCAAAAAAACTTACATTGTTCTGGAAAAATTTCATGGAAGTCACTTTGAAGTTTTTGATTTCTTGGAAACGCTGACGGATAAAGGGAAGCTTCCTGCAAATGATATTGGGTGATACGTCATCGACCTTATCAATGGCATCATCAGCGCAGCGATAATGAGCGGATTCTCCAGCTTCTTTGCCATGTCCTCGGAATCATCGCGTATCTTGTAGAATTCTTGCGTTCTTTCCTGCACGTCATGGAATTCGCAGCCACCACCTCAGCTTGGAGCACTTGACTTCTCTAACCTCAGCGAATCGGTATCCGAAAACAACGAGATTGATGACAGTAGCGACGGTGCGATCGAGATTCTTGATCAGTTGTACTCCGCCGGTCTTCGACTCCTCCTCCAGCTCTGTCATCAGGTCCTCCGCTTCCCGCAGAATCTGAATTCATGGTAGCCTCTAGCTTCACTTATCGCTTTCTGTAAGCTATCTCCTTGAAATATCGGCAACAACCTCGAATGGGCCACTAAAATCACTGAGTTACGGAAATGCCTTTCATACCATTTCCTGCATCCGTGGCTTTCCGAGTCCGATGTCCCTCAGTGTATGGAGGGCGAATCTTCGTTGTTCTCTCCATTGGCGTCCGCTCGTTTCGACTATGCCGTATTCACCATCTGGGGGCGGCTACTTCATCCCTTCATCCTGTGCCCTACCATTCAGCTTGAGTTCGTCGTCTTCAGTTGGCGGTCGATCAACGTAGTTATCGCCGTCCTTGACGAACATCTCCACCATGGTGTCGTAGTCATTGATGGTGATGATCGGGAAGCCGCCGAGCCAGAACGAGTGCACGTTCCCTGCCAGGAGACCGTTCAGATTTGCTCCGAAACATCAACCATAGGTTGAATCGCACTCCGCCACTGTTTCATCGTATGGGAAGTTTTTACCACACAACTCTCACAAAAATCGTCCTGATACTGTTCAGTTCGCTCTGGCACTGAAAACCTACCGACATTGGGATAATAAACTTCATTACTAGTTCACGAGTGACAAAGTTCTTGAACCAACCAAACTTCTCCTTCCACGACTGGAATACTGCCATTCCAGGAGGATTCCATAGGATGGGAAGTACGTTGCCGACGATGGGAAGAGGAAGAGGACCTGGACTGCCAGATTAGCAAGTAAGGGGAAGATTAATACCGGGTGGAAGGTTCCGTCGCTTCCAGTACCATTCACGGAAGAAGACAGCGAAGACGAGAAAGACCACCACAGCCACAGCGAGCCACATGATCGATCAGAGGTCTGGCTGGAGACTAGTTATAGGTACGGGAAGGGAGGAGGCGGAGAAGAAAGCACGAGACTGTGGGTACACTGGAGGCACACTAGAGCGAGGAGAATGGAAGGCAGCAAAAGGACGGAGTAGTGAAGGAGAGAAAATAACAAGCCACAACTATTCACGATCTTCCGAACTCGCGCTTCCTGGTCGCTTTCGAAATCCCGTGGGTGCATTGAATTGTTGACAATCTCATTTCGTCAAAATGGCGATTTCCTCAGCAGGGACTGATTCTGAGGCTGTAATTTCGTCAACGGTGTTTTGGCAAACAAGCATTGTGAGACACCATGTTTATCGCAAAAATTGTCGTTGAAGACTGAAAGATTCAATGCATTGCAACGGAAACCGCATGGGTTCGAGATGGCACCACAACGGACACTGGAATAGTGATGAAGCCCTTGGGGAAGAAGAGGGCAAGCTGACGAGAGATCGCTCGACGGTACTCTGAACTGCTCCACTCAAAGGTTCGCTAGGCAATCAGAGTATGAGTATAGTAAAGCAGTAATCTGTCTAGTAGTTCTATTTTTGTTGCTCTGAATGCATTTGAACGTACGATTTTACAACGACGTGAGGTTTTCATAATGCATTCTTCAATGCAACAAGCGCTCTGTATTCGCATGAATAATCGCTTGGGTGTACAATGTGAAGGCACCACAGCGGACATGTCTGTAGATATGAAGCTCTTTGCGGATGAGAAAAGGTATCAGACGTCAAATTTCCTAATATTATGAATACTAATTCTGTCGATAGAGACATACACAGTCGCATCAGCTCGCCTGGGTGAACTCCCGCGCGTTTTGTTCGTGGAAAATCAAAACATCATTGTTCTGTCCCCAGTTGCTCTAGAAAGAAATACTCGACAATATATATTTATCTTTCCTTTGTATTTTCAAGAGCAAAGTCATCATATACATGGAGATTGCTTATAATGCGGGAGTGTTGGGCGGGTCTTCGATGCTGTAGGTGTAGACGACCTTGAGTGCATGCCACCACGCGTGCTCATTCGAGACCCAGCATCTGCACAGGGCGAATAATTAGAGAAGTCGAGTGACTGACCGATAAGTTCCTGTTTTCGGGCACTGCACACAATCCTTCATGGGAGTCAGCGTCGGGCCAGGGATTTTCTGGAAATAGTTGGGTGAGTGACTTACGAGTAGGTCAATCGGTACCTGGAACAACGGAATAATCTTCTCCCACTTGGTCGTGTCCGGGTCATCATTGGCCGGATCCGCCGAATAATATCCAGCAAAGTCAAAGCGCCCGTCCGCGTTGACTTCGAAACAGAGAAGTTGGCCCTGACAAAAATGAGATTGAGTTTTGAAGGACATATTTTCAACCTCTTTGGCATAGTCCTCGATGTAACCCGTTCCGCCCGCTTTTATGGTCATTTTCAGGGCATAGGGAGGTAACGTACCCTGTATTTACTAATAGATGTTTTTGAGTGAAAATGAAACCGTGTGGTACACTTCCTTTGGCACGGGAATGGCCACGTCGATGTGGGCTTTGAACGGTTCCTAAGCAGAAGGGTTCAAGTCTACCTAGGCAAAGTTGTTCAGTACCTCTTTGCCTCCCTCATTCCAAATCATCGGAAGGACGTCGTCGTCGGCCATCTTCCGAATCTCCTCTCGCCAGTTCGAACCGAGGATCACAACCTGTGGAATGAACGAATTGTATTTTTTCTGTCTGCATGGCTCTGTTTTACAAAGTTTCATTGGGTCTTGCATGCAAATTAGTTGGTACCATTAATTTCAATACCATGACTTTTACAATCCCCCGATGTTGCTCTCACTCCATCCCTAATCGTTGATTCCCCTTTGTTTACCACTCACCTTCTTGCGCGTGTCCTCCGGGAGGATGGGGTAGACGAGATTCCTGTTAGAGAGATTAACGATCTTCGGTTTGCATCACACTAACCATAGAACACTCATGAAACCGGGAGCAGCGACTAGTACGAAATGCTTGAACATCTCAACGTAGTTCTCTTGCATGAATGTCGCCAGCGCTACCAGTGGGCCTGTAAAAGTAACTGGATGTACCTAATTTTTGAGCCGTTTCGGGTTAGAAACATTCAGTTTGTCGAAGGAGCTTTTCGGTGCACTCGGTGACTTACCTGTGCAAAGGGAAATGAGTTGTCGATCGTATTTGAGTCCCGTGAGATCCATGACATAAAGAAACGACCATCGCTCGCCTACAGACCAATGTTCGATTAGAGTCATGGACATCTCGACTCCCCCACCTGTCTCTGCTTCCTTCTTCATAACCTCATGGAGCATGCTCTCGAGATCGTAGACACGGGCCTGGAGAGCGATTCATCTTGGTGGTATGTTTTCTGTTACCTTGAGGATCTCGTTCGTCGGATAGGCGGAGAGCATTCCCCACCAGTCGGTGTGACCGGATTGGTCGATGTTGACGATCGTCCGTGGAGTCTTCGGACCGGCCTCGCCCGTTATGCCCTCCTAAGAAAAGATAATGATGCTTCTAGAAAAGTAGCTGGATCGAAATAGTTTCCTCCTTATTCTAGTTCTCTGCAACCGAGATCCCCCAACCTTCCAGAACTGGTGAACAGGATGTATGCGCGGCAGTCGTGCAATGATGTCCAGCTGCCATTCGGGGAAGTTACGCAGGAGGAGGTGGTTGTGGAGCTTGGGGCGGATGATCTTGAAGGCTACATTCACACGGGGGTCACGCGCGCGACCCAAAAAAATGAGGCTATCGGAGCGGTGGCTCAGTGGTCTAAGGCGCTGCACGACGCAGCCCCTTCGCCCCCATGGGGGTTCAAACCCCGGCTGGTACGGAACTTTTGCTTTTCACTGTGAGACCTCCCAAAAACTTGAAAAGGCATTTAATGCCGCTATAATATGTTTATTATTTCAATAACGTATAATATGAGTGAAAAACTCTGAATTTCGATCCAAATCCTTTTTTCGTTTTCGATGCATTTTTGCTACCGTACTCCCAGGGGAAGCGTAAACCATAGCCAAATGGGGGTAGAGGATTGTTCGCCACGGAATTCTACGTCGGAAAAATGCGAACAGAAGAGTAATGTTCAAAGGAACAAATAGTTCAGTGCAAAAAACGCGGTTTTCTTCGAAAACTGATGATTTATCGATACCTACACTCAGGAACATCTAGTGACATAGCCCGGGTAGGGAGAATATAATGTCCCATGGTATTAGGGATTCGAAAAATTGCGTGAAAGGACCCCAGCCACTCAGGGTTCTATGGAAATTGTGATTTAGTGCTGAAATGCGCGACTTTCGTCGAAAAATGACGATTTATCGATCCGTACGCTCCGGATTGTCATGTGACATAGCCCGTGTACGCAGGATATGTTGCCCCATGGTACTAGGGATTATAAAAATATCATGAAGGGACTCCAGCCACTCCGGGTTCTATGGAAATGGTGATTTAGTGCTGAAATGCGCGACTTTCGTCGAAAAATGACGGTTTATCGATCCGTACGCTCCGGATTGTCATGTGACATAGCCCGTGTACGCAGGATATGTTGCCCCATGGTACTAGGGATTAGAAAAATATCATGAAGGGACTCCAGCCACTCCGGGTTCTATGGAAATGATGATTTAGTGCTGAAAATGTCAAAATCGGGGGGTGAATAATCCATTTCGATACCGTACTCCAACCAGACACGGGCTACATGGCCACTCTATGACACGGTTGACCCCCACACCATACTTGACACCCTTTTTATAGTCAGATAGCCTGCTGTTGCAAAATCTGTGTCTGCGGGTCTCGTAATGGTGAAAAACTTCAAAATCGGGGGTGAATGATGACCCATTTCGAAATCGTACTCCCAAGGGAGACGTTATCGATGGTCAAAAGTGGGGATAGGATTGTTCGCCACTAAATTCTACGTCGGATACAAGTGATCCGGCTGCCAGGAAGTTGCCCTATCGCTGGAATCAGCGGAAATCGTTTTTTGGGTCGCGCTTTCTATGGGGGCGTGACCCCCGTGCATTCAGAAGGATTCCATAAAACTGAGTCACCTCCATGTCATAGTGATGTCCGATGAGCCATCGCAGCAAGTTGAAATCGGTGTCATAATAGGGAGTGATCTGAAGTTACGTCTAATTGAGGGATCGATGATGAAACGACTTGCGACAGACATCAAATTCAAAGTCAAAACAAAGTTTGGTCCGCTGGTTCAAATGCTTATTTCCAACCTTCCGGAAGAAAATGATGAATGAAGGCTGTACCTCGTCCTTGAACTCCTCCCTCAGTCTATCGACGGCTTCCTTCTCCTCCGGGGTCATCCGAGGAGGGACGATCTCCTTCGGTTCTAGGATCATCGTTCTTTGGTAGCATCTCCACTTCACTGCCCTCCATTTATCCCCGGCCATAAATTCCCCTCCCTCCCACGCTGGAGATAACCATCTAGCAGGAGGGAACCAACAAAACATGACGTCTAAAAGATGATTGACAAAGAGGACTCACTTCCCTCAGACAGGACTCCATCGTAGTTGGTTTCCTTGACTTCGTGTAAGATTTCGCGAGCCGTCTCGAGCGAGATGGTATTGAGTGTCTCGCCCATTTCACGCAGTGATTCCAGCCGAGTCCTCTGGAATCCCTCGTCCTATCAGAGCAGAAATGGAACCAATTGTAAGCTTCACCTTGTTTATGATGTCGCTGCGGACCTGCTCGATTGCTTCCTTCTCCTCAGGAGTTAGTGTCGATTCGTTCATGCCTTTACAACATAAGTGTAAAAATAGCATTTGGAAGAAAAATGATAAATGACGAATTGTAAGACTTGGACGGTTCGCAACATAAAAACGTACAATGCTCTCCTTCCTCCTTATACTTGTCGGCCTCCTCGATCATTGCCCGCACTTTCTGCATAGAAATCCCGAACATGGCAGTCGTCATCGTGGATGATGTTAGACTGACGAGAGGTTCGTTATTCAACACAATCCCGTTGCGAAACTACTCGCCGATTCCGGACGGGTATTTATACCCACACGCCCAGTTTCTTACACTGCCAGCGCAGTTAATTCTCTTCTTATCAATCGTCCGATTGTTTTCCACCGCAGCCGTTGGAAAATGACTAGGATGGGCATTTGCGGAGGTCGGAAAGGGAGCTGCCCTCTTGTATTCCGAAGGACACTACGAGTGTGCCATCCTATTCCCGCCCTATTCTAGGGAGCAATGATGTCCGGTGAGAATTTCCGGGAAATGAACGCGATCAGTGGTGCATTACGTATTCGATGGTAGTGTTAACGAAGGAGTAGGAGGAAAATTGTGGCGGGGACTTTGGTATGTGTGTTGCACTTTTGGCCTGTGTCTGATCTTGATTTCCATAACGACAATAACCTAAGAGGTTGTGTGCCGTGAGTAAAATGGACTGTCTCTGAATGATTGTCAACAACAATTGACCCTCAGTCGATTGTCGCAAGGCAATGCGGTGCACGGGAACGTGGATCCAGTTTTTGTTTTCGAAAGAAACTAACTAACGACAATTGAAATGTTTACAAGTTATCCACTTCTCTGCACGTGATGGCGTTCGGGGATCAGTAAGTAGAGAAATTCTTTATCTTTGTGTTGAGGTCTATTTTACGCGAACTGACCTGGTGAAAATTTATATTTCCAAAAGGACATTTGCACAATGTTGACGTTGTACAAACTGCCCCCTACGGTATTTGACAATATAGTACACTATGCGAGACCGAGAGAATACTACGTGACTCTGCAGACAGTGTGTTCTATGATATCACCAGATATTATAACGGAATAACATGGAACTTCCGTCTGCTGGAGGACTAGATCAGAAAACATTTTTGTTTCTTCAATTCTCATTATCAATAAGATCACGCGGAGGCAGGATGTTCTTTTGTTTCTCATTCGCTCCTCGCAAATTTCGCCCTGTGGCGATGAGAGTGATTGTTGGCCCATTCGATGTTTTGTCGTGTCCTGGATATTTATTGAAGAAAATATTCGGCCGAATGACAGAGGCCGAAGACAACTGGCAGATCGGAAATTCAAGACTATTGAATGTGAAAATAGACAAACGTCATTAAAGGGTCCCTGCCACGATGGTCTGGAGTGACCAATCTGTGCATGAGAATGTGTTCGGACCGATTGTGGATGACGCAAAAACATAACGAAAAGTTCA
>JACMIG010001629.1:0-10253 GCA_014805385.1 Levipalatum texanum
ATACTCTTCCACAAGCACAGAACTGCTTTCTGTCTACCTGTCTGGTAGTGAAATTGGTGGTCGTTTGCCAAATGCATCTCCTCCGGGGTGGTTGGTCCAATCAAAAAACGGAAAAAAAGGAAATTACCGGCAGAAGTTGCTCGACAAAACATCGAAGCCCGTTTTTTGAAATTTTTCTCGCGCTCGGAGCACGAGCCGGTCAAAAGCAGGAACTTTTCGGAATTGAAAAGTTAAGAACGGCCATATCAAGCACTAAAGTTGATATTTTGATGACGAAAAAAAATCAAAAGATTCGCCTCGACGAGCTCTACAAGATGGTAATCATCATTCAGGCAAATTGTTTGAAACACTAGGTGTTTCTGCGCAAAATGAGCTTTTTGTTCATGTCTACCAATCTTGCAAATGCATCTCCTCCGTGGAGAAACATCCTCTAAAAATCAGCTTTGCACCACAAGATGCGCCGTGAGCTTCTCTACAAAACAACGAAGCCCGTTTTTCGATTTTTTGTTCGCATCAAAAAATAAAAATAAAAATATGGTCAAAATAGTCCAAAACGCCTGTCTGGAGCTCAATTAGCATGCAGACAGTGGAGTCATCGACTCATTCTCGTCTCACTTTTCTCGGCCATTTTCTCCAGGCCAAATGCAATTCTTGACACCCCTGTGCGAGAATAGGACTCGTTTTCATGAAGTGGTATGGAAGAATTTTGAGTTGTTTACATGACTATAGAATGACATGCATCGTAAATGTCACTAGTTGATGGATTTGATCAAGATCATGCCAGCTGTATTGTTGACGCTGCTTGAAGTATTGAAATCCACATTTTGCCGAAATTCTTTGAATGCTCAAACGCAAATGAACAAGGCCGTGCTTGAAATGCTTACATACACAAAATATTCTCGGTATGCCTTTATGCTCATAGTTTACATACAGGATCGAGAAAAGTCGCTGATAGTCTTGTTCCGTACGTCTTTCTCCTTTCGTGTTAATCCGTATACGACGAGCTCCTGTGATTTGTACGTCGGCGAAGCTGTCGTGCACTCGAGTCCCATCTGAAGTGCTGGAGGCATTTACGGAGCGGTCCCTTGTACACACACTAACTAATATACAAACACACACTAATGAATACACGCACAAATGAATTCACACACACTTTTATTGTACATGTTGTCGAAAGATTCACCAAATGCTACGGAAAGGGAAGCAGTCTTTAGGTCGAATATATTTCGGGGAAAAACCAATCAACTCACGTGGTTGATGCAGAGCTCGGATTGGACCACCTTCGGCGCGACGATGCTATACCACGTTCTCTGAAAAAGAATTCATCCTTTGCTGGTTACCAGGTCGTCTAAATAAAGAAGAACACAGCGTACGTCAGCCGCAGTAATGTTGATCTTGAGCGCGCAGCATCCGGATGAAGCTTCGGGTTTGAAGCACTGAAGAAATGTTTCATTCAAGCTATCACAAGTACCTTTCGTAGTAAAACAACAACTGCAGGTACATTCAGTACTAGGTTGCGGTAGAAAACCCAAATTGGGTCTCGCCCACTAATCTCCAAGCACCTTCAAGCAACGTTTTTCGCTCCATCCCCTAAAGATGGTGAACGAGCGATAGTCTTGTAAAACGAATTGAATGAAAACTGTGCTTACTGCATACGGTTCGACGAAGCGAATGTCGACATCTTCGATTATACTTATTTCCCTCTGGAGGTGGTTCGTAAGGCGAACGCTCTCCGCGTAGGCGACGTTGACGATCTGGGTTTAACGTTTGCGATATCTGACTTTCGTGCAAAATCGTTAGTATTGTTCGCAACAATTTTATGTTTCGTTTGTCCCGGTCCTTGTTCCTCGAGCTCACATTCATCTTGTAGAGTTCCTTGTCGCGGGCGATCTCGGCTTCGGTCAGCGATCGCTTGTGATGAACGCGGCGCAGTTTCGATGCATCGTCCAGAGGGAGGATGGCGACGAGAACAAGACCGAGAGCGATGGATCGCATTGCTGAAAGCATATTCGAAAACTGATTGCGACTGGTGGACACCGCGTGAAGTTGAAGTGTTCCCGATAATAGTCAACGTGAATATAGAATTCAGCTCCAGTCAAGGCGCTATTCGCCCGTTCAGTACGAGATTGACAAGAGCAGGCAGAAGCTGATGCGATCCGGCTAAATAGTATCGTCATAGTCCAATTGGATCCAATGAAGTCAATCCGTGCCGAAGTATGATGAGTCTGGGAACAACAGCATGTCAACCCCATGGACTCCGACGTAAGAGTCGCTGATTGAAGACGAGGTGTTGATAAGAAGAATTACCAGCTATCGATCCTTCGAGGCGAGCATCAGGAGACAGAAAAGGCGACCGATTACGAGGAGCGTCGAGTGGACATGGAATCTTATCGGTGCGGTGTATGACCTTTGAAATTTCGACGCCCTTTCGATGAAGAACTGTTGGATATGTAGTCTTCACAATCCCACAGTATGTCAGTATGTGGTTGTCAGTGTATTGGGAAGTTTGGCTCCGGTGGCAAGCTCGCGACGGTCATGGAGAAATTTCTCCGCACTCCCCCGTGCTTGTCACGACGTTATATCTCCATGCAGTCTGACTTCGAGTTCCGTTGGAGAATCCGTGACTAGTTGGTTCCACCCACGGAACGCAATGTAAGTATAGCTTCTCGCTGCGGTTTCGTGATGGCCTCGCGATATCGAACACATCTCTTGGGTATCCCACCCAACTTCTGGCGCTCCTTTGAGTTGTGGCTGGAACCCCGAGAACAGCGGCGGGAACTGGCGAGATGCAAACATTACGTCGTTTTGAGCAATTCTTGTAGAACAACGAGAAATATTTTCCTACGCTTTTGCCGTAATACAGAATATGCCCAGACATACGGAGGTTCTTAAACATTGTTTGTACCTGTGGTTAATGAAACAGTGCACAGAGAACACCAAGGTGCTGCGTAGGTTGGACGCTCCTTCCCTTCCATCTTCCCATCGAAGGTGAGCGCGCTCTGTGTCTTTAGTCTACCTTGTGGTGTCCTTTGCTTCCCTTCTTCTCCTACTCCTCCTACTCTCCTCTCCTCCCCAGTCTACCCCCTCACTCTCCCACACACGTGCTCCACTCGACCTTCGTACACAGCCAATTCTCGCGTGTGCTCATGTTTGGCATTTTTGAGACCGCTCGTAAATGCTTTCATTCTTCATATACTCATAAATACCGTAGAAGGTTTGGCTTTCTCCTTCCATCCAGCAGAACTGAATATTGCTGATGTAAGTCTATCGTTTCGCGGCGCCGTGTAAAATTTCGCACGGCTTTGGAGTGCCCGCACAACAAGAGTTATTTACTATGGTAGTTATTTACAGTGCGGAGGCATTCACAAGGGGGCAGGAGTATCCTCTCTTCTCTCTGCTGTCCCCCCTTCTCCTTTCATCTCTCCGCTCGCTAAGGTCGATTGGCTCATTGAACCCGGCGCTCGCTCTTCTCGCAATCACCTCGTTTTCCCTTACGCCCCCGCTCGTTCATTCTTCCTGGGGCTATTGTTGGTGGCCGGAAGCTATTCGATTCGCGTTCTAAACTGTATGTTCTTTCTTCGTAGTGTTGACTAAGTTGGCGCGAAGTCCTGAACAGCCCATCCGCAATATTTTCTCGGCATGTTTATCAGCGAGCCGCGATCGATGCCTGGATGTTTGTCTCTGCATCGGCTGACCACATTGATCTCACACGATGCTGCCCCAAGCCACGCAAATATTGTGGTGCTATTGGCTTTTTGGCAAGATTCCGCCTCCAATGACTCCATGCCCTTATTGTTAGTCATCGAGAATCTTTGGCTGCTTTGGATATAATCTATGATCATTCAGTATATAATTCAGCCTCATGTTTCATTTCACTGCAAATAAAGATACGCAATTGACCAGAACACGCACAAGTCTGATTGAGAGGTGCGAATTTTCTAACAATAAGGCTGCGGTAGAGACAATAGAAAGGGCTCTTTCGAAGGCCTGTAGTCCTTTGCTCCTACGCGCGAAACTTTCGACATGTCGCCTGTTCGGAAGGAGAAAATTAAATATCCCTCGCGGCACCTCAATT
The DNA here is from genome assembly GCA_014805385.1 of Levipalatum texanum. Taxonomy (NCBI): domain Eukaryota; kingdom Metazoa; phylum Nematoda; class Chromadorea; order Rhabditida; family Diplogasteridae; genus Levipalatum; species Levipalatum texanum. The sequence continues at coordinate 4,076 of JACMIG010001629.1, forward strand.
ATTGCGTTTTCGCAGTCCATTCACCTGCTCTCAATTTTTCAAGCAATTCTCCTGCTCTCCGTTAGAACATTTTCTGTACTCACGCTCGCAATCATATTATTGTCATGCACCCAAGGTGCTTTTATAGTATTTCCCACGATTCACAACAGGTGATCACTGAAAATTTCAGCGAATTTTTCCCTTCCAATGACCGAGCCCGACTCCCCCTTCACGGACCAGGCGGCGTTCACTGCTTATTGGAGTCAGCGGATCTCCACGACCTCCTCGGACTCTCCCTCGTCGACGGGGCCGTGGACCCTTTCGACGGACTCGCCCTCCTCCACCTCGACGGGACTGTCGTGCATCGTGTGCAAGACTCCGACAGAGCACGCCCATCTTGGAGTGGATATCTGCCGGTTAGTCGGAGTCCATTGAATATGGTGTATTTATTGAGTATTTTTTGTAATTTTGAAACAATAAGCCACGGAAGGTCTTTTATGCGTTTGTTTCGTCAGAAAAAAATTGTCTTCAAGCAGGTAGGAGCTACCAAACGATATTTTGGTGGAAAATCTACTTTTAGTGCATGCTCCGCATTCTACAAGCGCTGCAAGATTCTGGACAAGAGATACGTCTGTCGGCAGGGCACCGGAAGATGCGATTTGATGAGGATAAGTGAGTAATTTTATACTTTTACATCGATCGATAATTGCCGAACCGTTTCGCAAATTTGCGGTAAATTTTCGACTACCCCCCGTCCGTAAAATAGTAATGTCGGACTGTGAGCACTTTTGAGCTTGAGGCTGGTTATGAAACTGGGAATGTTCATCAAAGGCTGATTTAATTTTACAATATTTATGAAATCCTCTCTCTCCAGAGGACAACTCGAGTGCGACGTGTCGGAAGTGTCGGTACATCGCACTGAATGCACTGCTGAACGGGAGTGCGGTGGTGGAGGCGGCGACCGCCAGAAAGGTGAATTAAACAGTTGACGACGTGACAGGCTGCGACACTAATTGTAAGGAGCCATCTTGATCCAATTGGGAACTGCATATTTCGTGATGCTCTATGTACGATTCGTTACAGAAGACTACCACAACGATACCCTCACCCGCATCGTCCGACATCGACCTGTTGGCCGCGGTGACGACTAGTTCAGGTAAAAATACCCTGAACTCATCGGAGTTTACCGAACGATCCAAGTTGTCTTTCCGATTTCTCATCATGAATTCTTTGTCTTTTTCCGATGTCCACGATGATGAGTGTGATTTGACCACTAAATCGTTTTAGGCATTCCAACCACTCCACTCTCCTCCATTCTGTACGGTCCGCGTCCGAGCACGAACCATCGGCCACAGTGCGTAGCATGCAATAGCGCATCGTACTCCACGCATTACGGGGTAACTACTGCCGGCGGGAGAATTGTTGCGAGGTCCTACTCAGGCTCCATCGTGTTGAAATAGACCCTGAGTGGGCACCTCATTCGCTGTTATCTCTCATGCCAGTGAAAAGTGAAAAACATTTCGCCCTCGATGAATTTTAGATCTATTTACCCCTGAAGAAAAACAACCAACTATCAATGCTCAAAGACAAATTTTCAAACGTTCCATCAGGTACCAGCCTGCCGTGCTTGCTCCGTCTTCTTTCGCCGCTGCCTGAAGGAGGATACGGCGTCCTTCGTATGCAAGTCCAAGGATGAGAAATCGTGTCGAGGAGAAGGTTAGTTCATTTTATCCCAGTGAATAATGATTTCAAAGAATAATAATTGCAACAATGTATCCTTTTTAGCGCTGAAAAGCTGCCGCAAGTGCCGTTTCGAAGCTTGCCAGACGCTGGGGATGAAGAAGCCTGGTAAGAAAGTTTCTTGGTAACAAATTGTGCAGATAATATTTTTAAAAAATGCAGTGCGTAATAATCTGCCATAAAACTTAAATGCCTTACAAATAAATGTATTTAAAAATAGGGACTCGGAGATCTGAAGACTTGGACGAGGAGACAACCGGAGAGGCCGAGGCTTCCCCATCAACCAGCACTGGAACTGGAGCTCAGCGAGTGCTGATGAACGAGGAGAGCTTCACGCTCGTCATGAAGCTCGTCGACAACTACAAGTACGTGAATTGAGGGCTAGATCCAGGGAATAGGAAAGGTTGGTGTGGTGTAGCAAACGTCGTCCTGGAATAAACGAACTTTCCAGAACCATGGTGGAAGCTCGTCGAGTAGCCGAGTTGAAGAAGTTCCCGTTGGAGAAGGAGACCGCTGACGATAATGTTTGTTTTCCCTTATTATGGCAGTTTTAACTCTCTTCTTTTCGTACCCTAGGCGCGAAACTTTCTCCAGTAGACAGACCACGAGAGAAATTTATTTTAAATTTAGAGATAACGGTTCGGGCTGAACGCGAAAATAGAAGGGTTAGGAACTGCCATAATAGCAATATCGGCAAAGCAATACCTTCTAAATTCACGTCCCGTCGGAACTTTGGTATATCACTCACAATCAGCGGATTTCTTATAAAAGCGATCAAGAAGAGAACTCCTTGAAATAGGCAGTTTTCGGGGTGCGAAGTAGGAAAAGGTTGGGAAGCGCGGCAATATCTCATCTAACGACGGGCGTCCTTTTACGAAAATATGTAAATAAGTAATATTAATAATAAAATATTGCAGCCCCTCCGTCGCCTCACTATGACGATGCTCAGCGGCATTTTGGAAGTTTGCTCTCCGGCGATATTCGAATTTTGTGCCGCGTCATTTCCGGAGTTTCTCGCGTTTACGGAGTCGGAAAAGGTTGGAAAATTTTTAATACAAATTAATAACAAATATTCCAGAAAATCCTGCTCCGCGAATTCATCGTCCACCTTCTCATGTTCGAATCGGCTTATTACTCCGTCAAGACATATGGGGATGACTCGACGAAGCGGTGAGTTTTATCGGCGAAAGCGTCTAATATTCCGTTCTGTATGCGTTGAAAAGGGGTTTCTCTCGTCGTCTGGACGTTTAGAGACAATGGAGAGAGAGAGAGAGTTTCGTGCGTAAGTGCGAAATGAAGACGATGGATTGCCGAGAATCGTATTGTCGGGAACCCGAAGATCTGGTCTCATTCCAGCCAGGCCACGATGACGGGTTACATCGATCGGGATTCCTTCGTCGTTGACGGCGGCTCCGAAGATTCCGTCGTTCAAAAGGAGATCTGCGAGTACGATACCTTTTGTAGTTTTCTGTTTTATGCATCTCCATTTTCCGGACTTGTTTTGCGTGAACTCTAAAATAGCAGGAAGCACCCTTTCATCTTGTGAGGCAAAAGAACAGTCCCTTCCCGCAGCAATATTCTTATTATCGGCGATCCAAACGCATTAGACATCCATTGAAAACTATGTTTCTCTCTCGTCTCACAGGTTAGAGGCTATTGTGAGAGTTGCGTGCCTAGATGCGAAATTCATACGAGTTTGGATCGCTGATAATTCATTATATTCTTCCAGTATGCTCCGACGGAGCTTCCACGACGACGAATGGAATTCGATTCGTTCTTGTTGTGCACGTGTTATGCCTGATGACGTCGAAGCTGCTGCCATGGTTGGAATTCTGCTGTGGATGCCTAGTGAGTTACGCTGTTTAGCAGCACTCGCTAAATATAGGAATAATATTGTTCCTCGCTTTAACAGCCACCTCTAAATGCAGTAATGCCTCTTAAAGGACTCGAAATGGTCTCGGACGACGTCTACGAGCGCTGCAGTCACATCCGCGAGAGCATCCACAACGGGCTACACTTCTACTTCAGGTGAGTCCACTTTACTCAAAAGCGAATGACATACTGCTTTTATCGTCCAGTCGCTAAATCCCGTAACTCAGGAATGTTGCCAATCGTTCGGACTACGCTACGCGGATGTGCAATGGAGTGGATCTCTTCATGAACATCAAGGTTTATTATTTTTGGAGTCCGCTTTTTAATCGATTATTAATCGATAAAATGGTAAATTACAGGAAATCGTGAAGAAAATCTGGGAGGATAATCGCCTCTTTTTGATGTTCAATTTGTACGGCAAAGACTCGTTCCTGCACGAGTTGTGCTCGTAATTGTAATAATTGTTTACAAACTGAACGTGGTTTGTTGCACTGGTGCATTTGCGAAAGTTACTTGTTTGGCGCATAATCGTTATAGATAAAGAATTGCACATGGATTCGACTGTTCTCCACGAACGGGAAGAAGAAAGACGAGGAGGGAGATGAAGGGGATGAGGAGGAGGGCGAGAGGGGAATGAGGAGGAAGAAATGGAGAAGAATAGGTGGGAATGGTTGAGGAAGAGGTTGACGAATAGGCCAGGGTACCTCGAGACACAAGAGGAAGGTGTAGGGGAGGGGAGGAAGAGGAAAGGGCCAGAGCACCTCGAGACGAGAGAAGATATAAACATATCTGTAAAAAAGGGACGTGGTGATGGCGAACTCCGTCGACTCCTCTTGGCCCGCCCATCCTGCTCGTGTGGTAGTCGTCGGGCATCTTGCATCTGCAGTGTCCAGGGTTGACAGTGGAGGAGAGGGTTGTAAACTTTAAAAGGTATATATACCATTGTAGAGGAGGAGGAGGAGAAGAAGCCGACGTCGAGGGAGGGAGAGGAAGGAGACGAAGTGGAGAGACGTCCTTCCTCCGCGAAGAGCAAGCGGACAGACTGACCAAACCAGACAGAGACAGGCAAAATCGAAAAATCGTGAATCAATATATTTATGTCTGCAGTGAAATTTCGCGATAACGGCCTTGCAAATTCAGTATTCTAAACACAGATATAAATTCCGAGTGCGAAAATTACGCCTTCATTTTCTCTGCGTTCATGCGTTCATAAGGAATCCATGGCATAATTTCAAACTTTCAATAAGAGTCCGTTTCTTTGTGCTGATGTTCATTTCAACTGCTAATAGGGACAAGTCAGTGGTGTGAAGCTGAAAAGGTTGGGGAGGCTCCGCTTTAAAACTTCGCAAATATTAACGCAATTAAAATTATTAAGCAAACGCAATAATACCGCAGCAGGATGTCGCCGTGATCTACTAGCAAAATCGTTATCGATAAAAAGAAGAGTCCGTGGATTCTCGATTAAAGGGGGGCTCAACCCACCCAGCGAAGACCACAGAAATCACGAAAACACCATTTCAAAAAGTAACAAATAGTCATTATAGAACATCCATTTTGTTTTTCTGGAATTGTGCCGAGACAGCACGCAGTTTAACTTTCTGCTCTACAGTATCCACGAACCAAATTTTGAATTCGCGCGCTAAACCCTGAGGGTCAAGCAACATGGAACGTCGATTATCTTTCTGCTATATTGTTTCTGCTTGAAGTGTTTTATATCATTCGATAGCATTTTTCACGCCACATCAGCTCATCTAGAGTGTCGATGCAAGTTGGAGGGTGAGGTGAGCCCTCCTTTAAAAATAACTGTCACACCACTGAGCTCCACGAACAGGAAAAGGAGGGGCGAAGACTGAAAGCATCCATGGATTTGATTAAAATTAAGTAATGGCCCACTGTGCTTTACCTACAGGAAAAGGAAGAGCAAGGAGGGAGGTGATGGGGGGATGATGAGCGCTCTTGCAAGAAGAGCAAGAAGAATGAGCGCAGTAGTAGAAAAGTCCCATCATCAGTTCTTCGAAGAGAACTGTGATTTAGAAAGATTCCGAGGACCACGAAAAATTCTTCGTCCGAAAACACAACGAATTCATGAACGAGCAAAGGGAGCGATGAACAAGCAAGAAGGTTGTTAGTGCAAAGACATTTCTAATCGATTCATATCGATTGAGTATGTGTTTTCAAATTGATTGGATGGATGCCCATAAAGTCTTTTTATCATCGCATGGGACGCAGGGAGGTGGGTACAGTGCGTCCCGTCGAGAGAGAGGGGGTACGGTAGGAGTATGGTAGGAGTACGGTAGGATCTTGCTACTCGGCCTTGATCGTCACGACAACGTCACCGGCCGGCGACACTCCCTGCAAAATGCATCTATGTAACCCGTTTGATGACCCACCGTTCCAACACCCGGCAACAGTAATCCTATCCACTATCAAGCATTCAACGTACAGGCATCCTTACAGCGCTTTCCATCTTTCGAATATCTACCGTACACCCCCAACATTCCGCTCAGGGCCCAACGCTACCGTATGCGGGGCCGGGGGGGGGGGGGGGGGCGGGTGCGGGCGGGCGCGCGGGAGGACGCAGGGGGGG
>JACMIG010001630.1:0-19177 GCA_014805385.1 Levipalatum texanum
TTGGAATTGAGACAGCTACTCGTCCACGTAAAGCTCGTGTAGAATTTTTACTCCAATCGTGCTTAACCAACGAGCTGGGAATCAAAATCTGTTCCGGGGATCTTCACATTTCAGGCCATAACTTCGCCGAGGACCAAATTCGGCGTGACACACGGGTATTTTTTCATCAGTCAGAGCACCCCATCACAGCGCCCCATGACTCGATTTGATTCGATCCATAGTGAAGAAATCGATTTTTTCCATGATACCCGTATCATGGTTCGAAATTTCGATCAAATTTCATCACTTCCAACCCCCGGATTTCAACATTGGAATTGAGAGATCTACTCGTCCACACAAATAAAGTGTAAAATTTGTATCCCAATTATGCATAACCTGCGCGCTGGGAATCTCCAAACTGACATCCGTTCCCGGTTCAACACATTCCAGGCCATAACTTCGCCCTGGACCGTATTCAGCGTGACACATGGGTATATTTTTCATCAGTCGGAGCACCCCAACACAGCGCCCCATGGCTCCCTTCGATTTAAATCAAAGTGAAAATATCGATTTTTTACTACTCAACTGGATGGCGTTCCTACGTAGTTGCCATTCCGAGACCAATTTTCGTGTATTTGGTAGTTTGCCCCCCGGAGTAGTGCAGCGCCCCATATCCGACCCGGAATTGCCACCTTAGGTTGTGATCATTCCCTTGTTAGACAGGACAATGTCTCGGATACGCAACTGTCTCGGATTAGACAGACTTCGTCTTAGATAGGACAGCCAGACGTCCCGGATTGTACCGTTTCTCACCCCCTATTAGAGAGTTTCTAGCAGAAGGAGTCGACTCCAAATGAATGACTCCTTGGAATATTCTGTCTGGAATTACCTCCCAGGCGAGTATTCCATGGAATACTTTGTCTGGAGTTACCCGCCAGACAGGAATTCCAGGAGTACGAGAATTTGATGGAGTGGACTCCACTTTTCCAGACGCCGCAGTGTGTTCGCTCAAAATCCGCTAGCACTGCGAAAACTTCGCTCTGAAATCTTAATTGATTGGATTGGTGCTAAAATAATGACAATGAACATTATTTAGGAGAACAAGATAATGGAAAATATTCGGAAACTCGCTACTCATAAAACGGATAATTTCACGACGAAATAACGCAGATAATAACACGAAAGGCTACTTATTCCTCCTCCTCTTGGCTTGGCTCTCCTTGGTGTCTCCTCCTGCTCGCTTGACTCTTCCCTTCCCCTTCTTCTCCTCCTCCTTGACTGCACCTCGCTCCTCTCCGATGTCGTAGTCCACGAGCAGCTGGTCCATCGATCGATCTCCGTTATCCATCGCTCTATCTTCGAGGTCGTCCAGCGAGCGGCTGATTTTCTGCTATCCGCCAGCTCTAGAAAAATCCGCAAGCGCAGCGAGCGGCTGATCCTGTTAATCATCTGCGCTAGAAAATGCCGCGGGCGATGTGAGCAAGAAGCATCAAGGGATGGAAAATGGGATGGGGCCGTAGAGGTTGGGGGTAGGGTTTTTTTGATATATAATAGTGAGTTCTAAACTATGCCCCTTCAGCTTTGCCAGCTGGACGCAGCCGCCGTAGGCGGCTGCGGACATCTGGTAATAAACATCCAAATTAGCTAATCTTACCTGCAAAGAGGACGTTGCTCCACACGTTCTCCGGGAGTTCTGCTGACTGCTCGGCCAGGCCGAAGGACACGTCGAATATGGTCAGATTCGATGCAGCTGCGGCTGAGCGGAGTTCAGAGGTGGAGGCTTCTGGAAGACAGTAGGGTTTGATACTGAATAAAAGGAATACGGTAATTATTTCAACACTCGTGATAGGTCTTGGATCCTTCTTTACTCCTCGAAGGTAAGACCTGGTTGAAGTATTGACACCTCGAAGTGGGATAAACGCCCGCGAAGTCATTGACGACGACAATGTCCGAGGCGTAGGTATTCTCTGAAACAGAACTGTCTCATTGACAGTTCTTGACCGGGCCAAACCTGTAGAGTGGATGCACCAGGAAGACGTCTGAGAGCAGGTGCATGAAATCGCTCTCTCGTAGTGGAAAATCGACAGAATAGGCATCGTTGACGAATCTGATATTTATAGGTTTACTGTTCCCTAGGTAGAGTCGTCCAATAAGATATATTGTAGAGAACCAGAGGCGTTCTAGTTCCCACGCATGTCGAGGACCCAATATTTTCGACAATCCAAAAGCTTCTAATAATCCGTTCCGCACGCGACTGTTCGCTCTCCATAAAAACGAGTTTTCTCTCGTGGTCTGGCAGGTTAGAGACAAGGGAGAGAGTTTCGCGCATAGGTGCCACGAGTTGGGATCGCCGATAAAGCTTACTGTATGAAAGCGCTCAGCCAGAACTGTGGCTGCATCGTGAACATTGCAGTCTTATCGTGAACGTGCAGCGCCAGAGAACTTGTGAATCGCGTTCCGCTAGTCGAAATTTCCGCCTCTCATATCTAAGCGCCAATAAGGAATCTGTGGCTGATTTCTTCCACACTTCGGTTGGAATCCATGGTCAGGCAGCGTGCCAAATTTCAGCTTTAGATTCCTTTTCTCCTCGAAGATACAAAGAGAGCTGTCTGCTAAACAGCACAAGTCTGTCAGATGCGGACGGCCAAAGGGAATGAATCATACTATCCCCCTTCCCTCAGTTCCCTCCCCTCCCGCGGCGCCCTCCCGGGCATAGCCGTAGGGTGAATGGAGGCGTCCGTCCAAGGAGCCAAGATCCTTCCGGCATCTACGTTGAGCCCTATCATATCTTGAGTTCTCGACCTCTTGGCTGGCCAGCATCGCCTGGAATCCACGGGTAGGCGAAGGGACATGGGAGAGCAATTCCGCATCAACAGCTAGTCGCTTTGTTCGCCTCGATGAGCCGGCCTAATAGTATTGTTCAACAGACTTTCGTCCAGTATTCACGGAAAATCTGATTCCCGCGGCGTCCAATACCGTGTGGCAGTTAGATGGATGGAAAAATGGTGGCAAGGCGAATGAAAACCACTTGGAAGCCATGGGAATCAGAAGCTCCGTGGTTCTCGACAATAGCGTATTGTCAGGCTCTGCCTCGAACGGAAGCGGGATATTAGAGGGACAGTCTTCCTCGTCGGTGATGTCTCGAGGTTAATTCATCTTCATTATTTTCCGTTTCTTCTTCTTCGGCGTCTCAGCTGAATTAAACAAAAATGATATCAGAATAGCATCCTTACTCCTTCCGATATCAGAGGATTCGGGGAGAAGCGGCTCTTCCATCGAGGATGATTTTGTCGCAATGTAACCAGCCCTATTTCTACAAATATATCCGATGTCTCCCTCCCCTCTATCATTGCCAGAGCACCAGAAGGCTGATTCAACAGTAATAACGAAGACATCGCTTTATGTTCGTGGGGATACAGTTATGAGAACGGTACGTGAGCGAATTTTCTGCGCCGCTATTCGAATATTTCAACGATAGGGTGCGACGTGAGCCCCGCGGGCTTCATACGGAATTGATTTTTTTTTCTGAATCGCAAAATATGAACATGATCATTGTTGAGCGGAACTCGAATATTTCCAAGGTATGATGTGGCATGAATCCTGCGGCTTGGACACGAGGAGGAGGAAATTCATACAAGCAAAAATGTTCACTTTGCAAGGTGGACGCATCGGAGAGGGAGGCGGACTCGCCTCGAGCAGTGGCCGACCCCTTCGCCTTGCTGCACCGATACCTGGAAGAGTCACGGAATTGTCCGTGAGAGGAGGAGGACAGGGGTGAGTGGGGAAGGGGGGGAGGTACTAGGAGGATAGGTGCTACGGAGCAGTAGAAAATACACTAGGGTATGTGAACGTGATATTTTGTTGTTGCCCGCTTCATCCATAAAACTCATGCCACGATCCAGTGTTGGCACCTAGGGAAAGAAATCACTGGTGTGTCGCCTGGTTCATTTTATGACGTCAAATCCGAAGGGGACCTCTTAGGGTGTAAAACCAAGGTCAAAATTTTCATCTTATTGCTAAAATTTTCATCTTATTGCTGTAAGACGCCACCCTCAAGATCGGTGGGCGTCCAATCGTCTTCTCCGCTGCCTCGAAACTGATTGGAGTGGCTTGCTTGCTGCCTCTCAAAGTAAATAATCCGTTCCTGATCTTTTTATCATTCCGAAGTATATACCCCGTCCGTCCTCTATTCTAATTACAGGGCTCCATCGTCGACAACCTCATCCGCACAGTTCTTGCAGTCTGTGTGATAGGCGCTGTCGGAACGGGCGTGTTACGAGAACTCTGAATAATACGGGGAGACAAGGAAAGTGAGTCTGCTTTTTTCCGAAAGCACACTCCGCACTCGATCGCGGGTGCGGGGTGCACGATCACACAACCAGCCACAGGCGACGCCCACTTCGCGAAGGGGGCGGGGCGAAGGACGAAGGCCACGCCCACTTCGGGAAGGGCGGAGTATATAAGGGGACCTCTTCTAGCAGCATCAGCAAGCTACCTCCCCAGTCGTCCCCTCCTCCTATTCCCTATTCCCCATTGTCCCATGACCCCTTTCTGATAGATGATTGGAATACGTACCACGTCGCCCGAGCGCAGTCCGGGGAGGTGCATACTCCTACCGTAATCCTGACCCCCATCTCTGACCTCTACATACTCTACGATGATGCATTGCTATCCCGTAATCCTTCTGTCATAAATTGCTCCGATACTTTGGGTTTTGGAGTGACACATCGAGTGCGAAATGACGGACACCTTTCGCCCGGACTGAGAGTGATCCGGGGGCAGGCCTGTTCTGACTGCGCCTATCATTCACTCATAATTGTTCCCGCAATATTACAAAGGGCGTTTGGGTAGACAGAAATATTGAATTTATCAGAAATAACAACTATAATACCGGTAAAGAATTGTGGAACGAGGTACAACGCAATCAACAGCGCTATTTTAATAGGAACCGTAAAATAAGAATATGAAAAATAGTTGACAATGAAAACATTTGGTAAGATCGGGGTGAACGGGACCCTTGAAAAATGTTAACCGGTTTAAATTTGAACGGAATGTGCAGCATATACCGTGCTTAGTATTAGAAAACAATGTGCATTAATCAATGGCAAGGGGAAAATTCGGGGATGCATTTTGTTACAAATATTCGAATAGAATCTTCCTCATCTTTCTTACTCTCCATCATCGGACTCACTGCTCGTCCTCCTCTGCGGGTGCAGACGTGGAATCCGACTCTTCGTCTTGTTTCCCCTCAATGAGCGGTCGAGTGGGCGTGACGGCGAACTTGCGGGGGCGCTGCAACAAGGAACATTCACGCTTCGATGGCATTAAAATATCGAACCATGGATAATTGGAGTTGATGAGAAGTGTATGCGCCCAATAATTAAAACGCCGATAATGAATGACATTTTCGTGAAAATTACCGTGATAGTTTCCGCAATTGTAATTTTCACGAGAGCCGTTCGTAGTATTTCACGTGATAATTCTCTTCCACTCACCTCTGGTCCTCGTCCCATCCTCAAATTCAGAAGATTCGCCCCTCCACGAGGAAGCGGTCGCGGCGTGTCCCTGAATAGAAATTTTCAGATTAAAATCTCAGTATTTCGTTCGCAATTCACCCAACACTGTGACGCCAATTCATCTGGATCAACCGGAGACACAGTTATTTCCTTTCCATATATCAACACTGGATCGTGGTATTTGTTATAAGGATGAAATCGGGCAACAGCAAATCACATGCTCTCACCCTCTAGTGCTTTTACTACTACTCCGTAGCACCTATCCTCTTAGCTTCTTCCACCCCCCCCCGCTCACCTCTGTCCTCCTCTGGCCAGGTCCTTGAATCTTCCAGGATTCGGTGCAGCAAGGCGAAGGGGTCGGCCACTGCTCGAGAGGAGTCCGCCTCCCTCTCCTCCTCTTCGCACTCCACCTCCTCCTACCCTCCCTCTCGACGAGCTTGCAATGGGGGACTGAGAGTAGGGAACGATAGGGACCGTGCGACCACCCTGCAAAGGCCGAATATTTAATCTCATTAACATTTGTTTGTAACAAATTCCTCCTCCTCGCCTATAACCCGAAGGATTCATGTCATATCATACCGCGGAATTATTCGTGTTGCGCTCAACAATGATCATGTTCATATTTTGCGACTTTGAAAAAAATCAATTTTGCGATTCAGAAAAAAAATCAATTTCATATGAAGCCCGCGGGGCTCACGTCGCACCCTATCGTTGAAATATTCAAATAACGGCGCAGAAAATTCGCTCACGTACCGTTCTCATAACTAAAAAAAATAATTTAATCTTAAACCCGTAATATTCACGTAGCAACCGTAATATTCACGTAGTACCGTGGAATTGTTCTAATATCTATGCATAGTTGTGTTGTCGAAAAAGAAGTCCAAAACTAGTCTATACGTGTTCCCTCACAGGGCAATAAGGTTACTATCCACATCGGATTTCCCTCAAACACCTCCAACTAACCTGGAAGACATTGGGTGCGGCAGTGCGTGGGGGCTGACGAGGAATAGGAGGGCGGTGGACTGCACAACCACCATCCTGAAAAAATATTTAAATGAATGGTCAATAGATAGCAGCTTGAAACCCATAAACTTAATAGTCGCGCCTGTGACGTCACATCAATGAATATTATTGAAGCTTCTAGAACTTTCCACTCTGGCATCATTTTTAAAAGAAGAATGCACCATCGGAAGGCGGACCCACACGCCGAAGGCGGCATGGTGTCAAATACACTGGTTCCCTCGATCTTCGTAGCAATCCCCACTCACCCTCAAACAGCATCCTTGCGCCATTTTCCGATCGCATCCTCTCTCCCGTGGTTGCTCGCAGGGAGGGCGGAGGGGGTAATGGCTGTCGTCGTGGGCGCAGACACACGCGCCCAGCTCATCTACCACTTTCTCTGCAATTGTTATAATTAGAAAAGGGCAGCGAATGGCTGAGTGGTCCCAAGTTGGGCTCTCTGGGGCCCCAGAGACTTAGGGGGAAGAAAAATGTACTATGATGGGAATTGATTTCATACGCACAAGCTGGATAAAATCCACGATTGATATTCCCATTTTCAATTAAAATGAACTCACGGACGCAAAGTTCCTGATTTCTGGTAACTCCTATCTTTCTCAATTCCTCTCTCACAGAGTTACAATAACCCACTACAGTCCATCTCATCATAATCTTCGTAATGATTCTCGAAATAATTTATCTTCTCATGCTAATCTTCGTAATAACATTCGTAGCACTTCTCATGACCTCTACTCCCCACTCACCAGAACTCCTCCTCGCGCGTAGATCATCATTGGCGGGAGCCACGTCCCACGGGGCGCACCACGAGTCACTGCACTCTGCGTCCACTGCAATGAATATAAAACGTTTTTATCAATTATGGTCTGACATTCATACCCGGTAATTGCCCAGATATTTAACACCTCTGCGCTTCCCCAATTCACGTGGCTGGCAAGAAGAAATGCACTCATCTCTGAGCACCCAATATCGATTTTGTAGATTTTATTAGATTTTCGGGGCGCACCACGAATCGATTCACTCCCCTTCCACTGGAGGAAGATTGTAAATTTGTTTTACAGATGCTCAACACGACCGTTGTTGTCCTTGGCAAGCATCGAAAAAACGCATCTCAAGCAGATGTTACTGTCGTTGGCAAGCATCTATTTCGCTGGTTTGTTTACCACCGAATGTGGATTGCGATGAGGGAAATCACGAGGATCGATGCAGCACGATTGTGATAATTGATGTTGAGTATGTGCAAGAGCGGTACTCTCTAAGTTCCGTAGCACCAATTTTAACAAATAAAATTCCATTAGTAATAATGGGTTTCATTGAATTGATTTTTCGTTCCTTGACGTCGCCTATGTTCCAAACCCGAGCGGGAATATCTCTCACTTGTCAAGTCGTCCACGAGACTCGGCCACAGCGCGGGGGCTCCGCTCGAAATGAATGCAAACTCCCGAAAAAAGATTGCTCGATATGGAAAACACGGCGACGCTTCGTCCACCTCGGCAATCGTACCTCTGCAGAATATACCAGAAATACACATTTAAAAATATAAAAATAAAATAAATATATAATATTAAAGAGAAATAATAAATGGCCCACCGGAAAAAGCGATTCGTATTGGAAGCGACGAGGTAGGTTGTCCGCGCATCCTTTATATCCTGTTTTGTGGGCCTCTTGTCAAAGTGCGGATTGCGAATCTGTATTATGGCACTATAACAGCGTCAACCATTGTTGACACACTTCCTCCAATGAGACCCGCTAACATTACTTCTTGCTGATTTCGTTAGGAACAACGAGGTCCAATGTTTCGCCAAGAAACCCGTGGAATTGTGGTTCCAGGACCAGATTAAAAGTCGATTAGGGATCAACCATTCGATGAATTTCACCCATTTCACCCCCCAAAGAATTCCCAAGCCATAACGTATACTCACATAGACGGGATCGCCGACTGCATACTTCATTTGCGTCCCGGGATCAATCAGAATCTGCATAAAAATAGATAATCGAGAATCGTGAGTCGAGGCTTAAAGTTAGTAAAAAAATAGTTGGTCTCTTAAACAGAGCTACAGTCCCGCTCGTTTCCTATGCCAAAATGGGCTCCCCGGGTGTCCCCAAGCAGCCCATTCCGCACTTTTTGGCCCAGCCCTCTAACTTCGAATCTCACAGCAAATTACACGATATTTCGACTCGATTGTTAGCTCTTTCGATGTGTCGTGGCTTCTTCTATCGAATGAGCACGAAAACATGGAGTAATAGTCCCACAGGGACATGGCACGAAAAGGGTCGGAATGGGCAGCCCGGGGACGCCCGGGCTGCCCATTCATTTAGGCATGGGAAACGAGCGGGACTGTATTCTCCATTAGTCACCATCTTTTACCATTCGACTTCTTCCCTTCTCTTCTTACCTTTCCTTCGTGGCCTTTCCTGGTCGTGCGCCGCACTCTGAACCCAACTGCGAGAATCTGCAATATCTGTATTTACCACTACGAACGCGTTTCTCCTTCCGATTGCTGAATTGACAACCAGTAGCGAAAATTGTAACAGAAGTAGCAGAGACCTACGAATCCTGCTCAACCGGGAAGTTTGCTGTTTCAACACTACCCATTCAGTGTTGAGCTAATTGCAGAAGACGATCGGTGTCGGAGGCGTTCAAAAATAAAGTCGATCTCTACCTCAACTCGGAACATTCCCGTCACAACATTGCGTTTTATTGATGATTGTGAGCAATTTGCTGAAAGCTACCTTCGTGCCATTCTGACCTCAAAATAAGTCCAATGTCACCGATATCCTCATTAGCGACTTCTTGCTGCCGGCTACGATACCTTGGTAGTTATTCCGGGAATTGGTAGTTATTCCCACTCCAGGGTTTAAATCGACAATAAATCTACCATCACAAGCTCTCAACTTCCCACAGTGCATAAAAGGTACGTGCCGCATAGGTGCATCTGGGGGTAAACCACCCGCCGAAAATGGGAAAAAAAATCCCCGCCGAAAAACGAACTTTTTCGCCTACAGTGTGCCCAGAGAGGGTGGAATCGCAAACTGTTTTTACGAGAAAGATAGGTGCCGCAGACGTATTGGATTTCCTGAAGCGGAGAAGAACATTTGTGATCAGTGTGCTGCTGCTTGAAATCACGGCCTACGTATTCTATACACAGAATACCCCCCGCTATGTGCCACGAATGCGTTTGAACTACAATTCACGAAAGGGTACAAATCAAGCATCGGATTCCCGTATATATACCGCAAGGTTTTTTTGGTAATATTTCTGTGTTCCGACTATGTTACCTTAACATGTCTAGGTTTTTAAAGACTACTTCAGCTTATCTTTTCGAAAATCCACACGCTTTGTTATGCACTGCGCAGTGTCGAAGCCATGGAATAGCAGGAGTATAAAAAGTGCTGTTTAGTGAACTGCGGCATTTATATAAATTTCCAAAAGCCCCCGTCGGAGGCGAAAAATTTTTTTCAAAGCCCCCTGCCGAAAAAAGGACGCGGCACCTACCTTTCTTTGTAGCTCCTTCCTAATCGTCCTTCGTGTGTCAACGATGGGCGCTTCTTCCAATTCCCTTCCCCCGCCTTCCCGGCCAGCCGCGGAGTCGGTGGAATCATGCAAAAGACTCATCAATACGGGCCTCAAATTTATAAAAAGGACTGCATTAAACAGATTCACGAGTGAAAAGTTTTTTTTTCGATGAAGAGCGACTTTGTTATTGACAAATTCGATCTTTTTCATAAATTTCATGATCAACTCGACAACGAATCGCCTAGTTTGTTAGAACCCGGACATGAGGAATACCGACACTCGACCATTACACGGAAAACGTACGGCCAAATTTCCAGCCTAATAATCTACCCCCTACCTTTTCGAAAATTCAAAGGCCTTTTTACAAAAATTTTCGAATTAGCTAACAATAAATCGGAAGGACCGAGGATTGCCCTCATGCGCAATCGCAACACTACACCGTTGCAACGATCCTCCTGGTTCCCCCTCACTCGACACCTCTCATCCCCCTACAATCCTCACCTCTTCTTCCTTTGCCTCCTCCCTCGCTCTCTTCACCGCACCCAGGATGGCTGCATCCTCACCGGGAGCCCGAGTCCTCCTTTTCAAGGTATCCGACGTCGTGGGATCGATCTCTGTAATTAAAGATCAGAGATCAACCATTTTCAGGCTTCTGTTTGTGCTATGCCCAGCAATGGTCGGCCCGAGCGTTTTGGAGAATAACTCCAGTAAACTGAACAGCCACCCAGAATATGAAGTGTATTCAGTCGAGGAAACTTGGTTAATTCGTAATGCAGATTAATTAAATAAGAAGCAAGTGACAAATGCAGCAATGCATCAGGGAATCCCAATGTATAATAATAAGGAAACAAGCCACATTTGAATGACAGCGGAGCTTCGCATCATATGATGCCGTCCAGCGAATAAGAGTCGCCATGATCGGCTCTAGAAATGTCATGTTGGATGCGCATGCAATGTATCCACCTAAAACGTAGTACACTAATCCAACGAAACCCGGTGCATTCGAAGAAGACACAAATTAAACAAGCTGCAAGGACTGTGCGGAGCAATCTGTAGATGGTGTTCATTCAGCCAAACAATTTAGCAAAAATACCGTATCCTCAACCTATGATTCAGAGGCCAAAACCCGCTGGATACGCGCGCGCGATGCTTTGAATATGCGGAGCTACCATTACCTGAATTCATACCGGATGGTCCATACGAGCCCCATAATATAAGTAGTGCACGGCTCTAGCAACCCGGTGGATTCACGCATAACTTACTTTAATTGAATACGCCTAGTAGTTAGAATAGAATGGAGTTTGGCAGCCATGACTCTAATAGCGTCACAACCACTCATAACAATCAGTTCCTCCAACCTCCCCGATCCTCACTAAGAACCATAATCCACATGTCTATTGAATAATCGCAGTTAGCATCGACTGTACCAATAGTCGGATGAACATCCATGTCAATGAATCACCAAAAAAACCCAATACACTGTCAGACTTCGGAATCCAGGCGAATTCACGCAACATTAACCAAATAAGCGTTGCTAACATCGAGTGAATTAACTGTCGAATTGTCCCTTTGCCAAATTTCCAAATTCCCTACCGGTCAGCCACGGAGGCGGTATCCTCCCTTTCTTGGAATCTCCTCCTCCTGCCCTCTTCCCTGCCGCCTCTCCTCCCTCCTTCTCCATCATCACATCCCTCCACGGCCGTCGACCGAACATCACCTGCAGAGGAATAGAGAGGGTATCACGGTGGAAAGTATCCTTCTAATGTAGAGAATCCGGAGCGTTCGATTTCCCACGCACGGACTCGACCAATGGCGGACTACGTGCGCATTTGTTCTACCTCCTCGCGCATTTTCATGGCCCGTTTGATACAATCGGTCTTGCAATGGCGCTGGAAGAGGCAAATCAAGGGTGCACGCCGTCCGCCTTTGGCTAGTTCATGTCGCACTGTTGCCATTTATATTGCAATATTTGCTGATCATTTGATCACTTCAAGTTCCGCTCAACAGACATTTAATCTAAAAAAATATATTTAGACTATTTTGATATCAAAAACGCGGAGCATTCACGTCGTACTAATGTTTTTTCTATTGGAATACAGTTTTCTCTCATGTTCTCTCATGTTATGCCTAGAATCACTCACCTCAAAGGGAGAGAAGACGCAGTCGAAGACATTGGCCGCAATCCGGTTGTGGGAAATGGCGGCGAAGGAAGAAGTCTCCACCCACCTGAAATGACGGGTCGGAAATTATTATAATAAATTCAAGTATTATATACAAATAATTAATCAAGCTCCAAAACATGTGAATTCACGCCACGACATAAATTGAATTGGAGTTCGGTGTACTGGCCACTAAATGCGCAATGTCCTAGCCATCTATAGCTAGCTGATAGTGCATGATGTCCTGATGATGTGTGCTAGGTCCCTCTATGCCCCTTTCTAATTTCGACCCCTCCCACCTGTTCCTATCACCGAGATCCCGATCCGCCCTGCTGTAGGCATCCTCGCGAATGCGCTGGTGCGAAGGGAGAGCCGGCTGAATAAGATGAAGATTAAAATTATTCCAGCGAACTAAAATTAGACTCTAATTTAGTTAGCACATAGTCATACCCCGATTCCGAGATCCCTCAGGTTGATCTTGAAGAAGATGGCCATCTTCGTCATGCAGTTGTGGATCGAGAGCTGGTTCGTGGAGCTACGGTAGGCTTCTGGAAAAGTGAAAGTTCGAGCATTGAAGTTTCGAAATTATCGACATCTCACAGAAATGCTACCTGTCTGCTAATACTACTCCGATCCATCGTGTCAATATTTGGCACTTTATTGAACACAAAGACAGACAATCGACAATTACGACCGTAAGATCCTATTATGCCGATGAACGCAACACCAATCTGCCTGCTTTTTAAATTCGCCGGGATAAAACAGGGAACAATAGTCGATCCCCGCCGAACTACCGTGCTCCCCCACCCACCCGTTTTCTTCGGAACCCAAACTAACCAGGAGGTCCAAAGCTGCTGAATACGGCACCGAGATGCTTCATGATACTCGACACCGCGACGCCCTCCACGTCAGACTGCGCATCTAAAATAGATTTACATGTGATATTATTTCAACGAAAAAGGGACGCGAATTAGACACGTCTTTTGTCCCCGAATGACCTTCATCGCAAGTAAAAGAAAAAAATAAACAAACCGGGTGCCTCTCGATATAGCGGGAGCGCCCACGCGAAGGACGAATACAAATCTGTTACCTGAAATGTGATTTGATATCGATTGGTTATGGATCGATGAAGTCATCAAGTACATAAATAACAATAATACTCACCATCAACAGCGCGACGTACTCGCCGTTGGGATACATCGAGTGCTGCATGCTGATAATGTCGATCTAAATGTATTTAACTTCGAGGCCATTAAGACATTACCGAACAAACTGCGTATATAAAATTAAAGTCATAGCTGCAACGCCAATCTATCTGTTTGTATCCTCTAAAAAGTGTGTGGTCCGCTACATCGAATTAATGACCCGCTGCGAAACCTATCTCCCGGGTGTGGCAACCTCACTACCTCAATTATGATTTTAAAAACCTGTAAGTACCTGTACATACTGCATGGCGCGCGTTCCGATGATTGCCCGTGTAAGCGGGAATTGGACTTGATGGCCCTGTAAACATGCTTATAAATATTCTTTTTCTGCTAAGAAAAAGATGCCGGGACAATCAGTGAATATCAAAGTTAAAAACATAATACACCAAACGTGAAACGCTGATTCACCTGGTGGACATGCTTGGTGGAGGAGCGCTCGAGGCGGGTCTGGAATGGCCAAATGGAGGATTTGAAATAATGTTACTTTAATGAGGCAACAGTTTCAAGAATCCCCAAAGTAGCCTAACCACGCATCCGGACCATGTTTGCGTGAGAAGCCAAGAACTTGCGGTGAAAGGAATGCAACCCGGCGCATCTCTGCGACAACCAATTCCTAATTACGAATTGCATATCTGTCAACAATCGGACAACAGCTCCCGCCCGATAAAACAAAGCAAAGAATACACTCTCAACCCTCACGAGCGCCAAGGATATTCAACCAGGCGCATCCTTGGTTTGCTAATTGCAAATTATGTAAATAAGAGCCGTCACCCCCACATTAGCCTCAAATAAACGCAGGTCTGTGGATCTTTGCCACAGCATTCCTAATTGCGAATTGAAAGATATTCTTCAATGGGAGCACAATGGGAGCATTCGACCACCTTACAATAAATACTCCCGTCCTCACCAGTGACTCGTTGGCGACTCCTACGAATTGGCGATTGAGGGCAGCACAAACTTTATCCAGCGTCGAGTGGCTTGACATCACACGAAGCATTCGATTATGGATCTGAAATCAATTGGGATTCAGTCATCCCCCTCCGCAGTTCAATCACTCACTCATTTGAAGACCAGGGAGCAAATCAGGGTACCAAAACAAAAATAAAGGTCTAGTTTTCATTGAACGGGCATCATACAATTAGATCAACGAACGTGCCCGCTCTGGACCCGCATTCAACGCAAAAAAAAACGTATTTTTATCTAGATCGTAAGGTGGAATTGTGTGAAAAAGTTTCTGCAAATTATCGATGTCGTAAGCATCTTATTATTCGGTTGCTGACGGAGTCGGCGATTCGCATGGCTGGGCTCGGCTCATTTCACCCAAGTTTCCTCTTACATCGCTTCCATGGCGTTTATCCCCTACGGTCGTCAAACTCGCTTCGAGAGAATCTGCGGGGGCTAATAGTGCGACGAAACCCGTTGTCATCAAGTTATCATCATCGCTTCCCACTCATTTAGTTAGTGCAGGACGAACGCAGCAATACACCTGGTTAGAATGTTATGTGTGACTTACAATTAGTGCAACGACTCAAAGGAAATTATCATCGTCGCCTCCTAAACCACTCATTTGGTTAAGGACACGCACAGCGATACCTCAGTTTGACCTCGACTCATTTCACCCAAGCTTCCGCTCACATTCACTCACCTGGGCCACTTCGCTCCGCTTCGGGATGATCCTTCTCGTTATTCGCTCGCGAATTCGCCATCCCGCCTCCAGAAACTCGCAGGGCTGAAAAATTAAAATGCAGTTACCGATACAGGCATATCTCGGCTACACGGATGGATATTACAAGTTAATGATTTGCGACTTACTTGATGGTCGATAGCGAAATAAAATATAACAAACAGGGAAGATGCGATAATCTGTGAATACTGAATTTCACAGGGAGTATGTCGCTGCCCCGCTCAAATGAATTATGGTAGTCAGCGACGGAGGGTGCCGCCATTTTATTCTTACCAGGATGGTATTTATTCACTGGTTATAACGGCAATTTATTATACACAGAATATATCGATTTACTGACCTTTTCCTGGTACTCCGAAATGAGGTCTCCTCGGCTGGCAGCTGCAATAGCATCCAAAACGCAGGAATCGGCCATCTGAAAAGACATCCTTGTAATTCTCATCTGCTCATCAATCATACTAATAGTCGTCATCCCTAGATGCATTGTTCAAAAATGAGAGCAAGTTTTGAAAACTCCAGGTGAAATCACGTCACAATACGAATTCGATAAGAATCGGAATCGGAGATGGCTTAATGAGGCGGTCTCTCGTATCTTCGTGGAGCGGCGGACATTGGGACAAAATCATGGCGAGGGGCGCCAAATTTTTGATGGTAGATTGCACCCTCATGAGTTATTTGTAAATGTAGAGTTTTATGGAAAAATTCGAAATCCGCCTGGGTCCCGACGCGAAATCAATAACGATCTTTGATTGGCCATAACTTTTTTCTAAATCAAGTTGGAGACTCCGGATTAGCTGCAATGTGTTTCTAGTGAAGTGCACTACATTTAGTGTCCCGTGAGTCATTGCTCGAATTCTAAGCAGAAAAAAGTTACGGGTGTCATGCCACACAAATCACACGCAATCGGCCCTTTTTTTGAAGAGACTGCAGTCTAGATTTGTCATAATTATAAGCACTGACCTAATAGGCACCCCCCATATACATTTTTCATTTCATTGTCCCCCCTAAATCGAAAAGTGGCAATATGTGTTGGTGAGTTGCGGCGCGGAGGTCGCGGGTTCAATCCCCGCCGCGGCCAACCTTTTGCTTTTCACTGTGCTTATTTTTCAGACTACGAATCTTTCTTCCCGGTATGCGTAAAACTTTCAGGAATCCAAAAAAATCTACTATTGCGCCGCACCTCAACCTTTGCAATTGGCGTTCCGAAATCGCGTAGTACGGAATGCGCAAAAAGTGAGTGCTTTCGCACTGGAGCGCGAAGTATTGCCATCCGCTATGAAAGAACGCGCCTCATGGCTATTCTTCGCGCTCCGGTGCGAAAGCGCGCACTTTTTGCGCAGTCCGTTCTACGCGATTTCGGAACTCCAAATGCAAAGGTTGGGGTGCGGCACAATATAGTCCACCCGAATTTTCTGAAGTAATGGGGGAGCTCATGGATAGTTTTCAAACCATGAGGTATCATGGTCAGAAAATTCGTAAAAAAATTGTTTGCTCGAAATTGACCAAAAACATCTCTAAACATCGTTTTATGCTCATTGGAGCACTCCTTGACCGATCCCGACAAACTTTATTTTCAGCAAATTTAGACCATGATACCCCCCTCATGGTTCCATCGTCGTACAAAAAGTGGACAGGTGGACTATAGTAGATTTTTTTGGATTCCTGAAAGTTTTACGCATACCGGGAAGAAAGATTCGTAGTCTGAAAAATAAGCACAGTGAAAAGCAAAGGGTTGGCCGCGGCGGGGATTGAACCCGCGACCTCCGCGCCGTATCTCATCAACACATATTGCCACTTTTCGATTTAGGGGGGACAATGATGTGAAAAATGCATATGGGGGTGCCTATTACGTCAGTGCTTATAATTATGACAAATCCAGACTGCAGTCTCTTAAAAAAGGGCCGATTGCGTGTGGTTTGTGTGGCATGACATCCGTTTGTGTGGCATGACATCCGTAACTTTTTTCTGCTTAGAATTCGAGCAATGAACCACGGGACCCTAAATGTAGTGCACTTCACTAGAAACACATTGCAGCTTATCCGGAGTCTCCACCTTGCTTTAGAAAAAAGTTATGGCCAATCAAAGATCGTTATTGATTTCGCGGCTGGGCGCCCCTCGTCATGATTTTGTCCCCATGTCCGCCCCCCTGGGCGAGCAGCCGTGAGAATAGCTGAGACGGCCTCTTAATTCCAAGAATAAAGTCCAACCTCCTCTCTCGTCGCCTCGCCCGCAATGGCGCGCGCGAAAACATCGTAGGTTTCATCGGGAACGGGCGCTAAAAGGGTTCGATTTGACACTCTTTTTATTTACGTTTTCCGATAATGCATAGTACCCGCTCAATTCCTGCTCCAAATGTTCATTGTATAATCACGGCTTCTTTACATTTAATTCGCAAGATATCAGGCCGGTCACGAGTGGATCGGAAGAACCATGTGCCAATGGATCCGTGACCTAGGGGTTTTATATTTTAATGAGTAGTACTAGGTACCCTAAGCACATACACAGAATGGCTAGGCGAGTAATCGAGTTTCCCATTTTATACGGGGTCCGAAAAAGAGCTGCTTGGAAACTGTTCGACATCGCCCTCTCTTGGAGGCTGTCGATATCGAAATGAAAACAATTGTGATCAGGGTAACTCGACGCGTTCTTTCATCGTAGCACAGTGGCAGAATGTAAAAATTCCATTTTCACCTAGGCATTTTAGTTAAAAAAAAATTTTATATCGAAATTGAAGCACTGTTTCTTACATATGTGAAAGAACATTAAAAACTACACCACATAAATTTTTTAAAGAAAAAGCAGTAGTCGGATTATGTGAGAAAAACTTTGGTTCGTAAGTCGTGTTCGCATGGCCTAGTGGTTCCCGAGCGTGAATTTACAGCGCAGAGGGTCGGGGGTTCGATCCCCGCCGCGGACGGCATTTTTGCTTTTCACTTTTGCTTTCTTTGTTGGTACGCAAATCCTTCATACACGTGTAAGAGACTTTCATAAAGTCAAAAATATTGAATCGTTCGAGAAAGATTCGCCACTCCCACTTCTGCCCTCGAAACTTGTTGAAAATTGAATGTGTCGGGGATATAGAGAATTTCAAGCTGAATACGATGATCTAGAGCATTGTGGAGATCCGATGTGTTCTCGGTGCGCAATAGAGCTTAACACAGACGCTACTGCTTTTTTCCAAGTAAAATCATCCATTTTCGTCGGTATTACGAGATATATGGGTCCCAAATGAAAAATCTATCAGACAAGATCTGTGTAGTTTTTTACGCTCGTCAAGATGAGCTACTGCACTTAGCGCTCCGACCAAGCCCCAAAGAGTTGAAAAGTTTTCCGCGGAAAGTTCTAGACAGGGCACGCGCACTCACGGCATTATTAGATGAAAATGAAAAATCTATCAGACAAGATCCATGGATCGGATTGGCGAATCTGATTGAACTGATTTAATTGTAAGACAGAAATTTTTTAAAGTTCGACTTCCCTCCTGGAGAGGTGTGAACAGGGGGTCGACGGCTGGGGACCAAATATTTATGGTAGACACCTTGGGTTACCCCAAGCACCGTGAGGGGTACGGTAGGCCTTGAACAGGCTTTCGCTTCGAGACCAAAAATCAAGTTCAGCATTTCTTGTTTTGTGCGTGTTTAATTTTAGCTGCGATTTTCGCCAAAACAAACATACGAGCGTGCTCGGGGGACAGAGGCGTACATTTCATCACCCGGGGCCAACTTGCTAAAAGTCCTTTTTCAGAGAAAAAATTGTTTTTTTTAACATTTTTAAGAGACGCATTTCTGAATTCATGCGTAATATGTGCTCAGGATGTCTGGGCACCACTTAGTAAAAGAAATAAAAAAAAATAACCTCACTGCACAATTCAAAACATGTTTTCGAGTTGGAAAAAGTTGATGCTGATGGTCGCGGGTTCGATCCCCGCCGGGTGCAAACCTTTTGCTTTTCTCTTGTCTAGCTGTAATAAGCATACATATTGTAGCCCGAGTTGTTTCCGTCTTAAAGGGTCCCTGCCACGAACATTTTCGTGACCAAACTGGCTGTGGGGGCATATTCTTAACGGCCCAGTGATTACTAAAAGCACAAGGAAAAAGTTT
>JACMIG010001631.1:0-19172 GCA_014805385.1 Levipalatum texanum
CTCCACCCTCCTCCCTCCTCCCTCCCCTCCTCTATCCTCCCCCTCCCTCTGCAGACCTTCTGGGTGGCGTGTGCCTGCAATGTCATGTATTCTCTCCTCGACGGATTCAACTATCGTTTCGGTGTCATCTACAGGACATTCAAGGCCGACAACTGGATCTCCGCCAATCCAGTGCCTCTCCCTGCGAGTAGGAGAGGGAGTCTTTCCAGTGGAGATTGGCCCTTCTCCATCGCTTCATTGGCCTCATCTACGTAGGTTCGTTCGCTCTTCTCGGAGCATTCACCACAAGAGAGGACATGCGCAAGTACATCATGGAAGTACGCTGACTTGTCGAAACAGTTACAGCATCTAATCCTTTGAGTTCTATCCCCTGACTCTGCCGGTCTTCGACAAGGAGCCATCGTTCAGGGTCTACACTCAGACTGTGACACCCGGTGAGGAGGAAAGGGAAGGGGGAGGGAGGAGAGTGGCACAGGGATTACTCCCATCATGGTGGCCTTCGTGGCTGGAATCTCAGTGATGACGGGGGAGGCAGTCATCTACATCTCGTGGTCCCACCTGTCAGTCTCCTCCATCCTCCCTCTACCCTCCCTCCCTCCAGTCTCCTCAAGGCAAGGGCTGGGGCCATGAGTGCCAAGACTCGCTCTATGCACGTGGCGTACATCAACCAGCTGCTCCTCCAGGTACTCCACTCCTTCTTCCCCTCCACCGCCCGTTCCTTCAGGCTGCCATTCCGTTTGTTTTCCTTGTCCTTCCGAAATTGCTCGTTCTGATGCTGACTCTCTTCCGTCTGGGAGGGTCGACGAACAGTCCGTGCTCCCTCCTCCCCTCCCTCCCTCTCGACTCTTCCCAGTGGGAGGTCTCGTCACCACGTACATGGCCCCCCTCCACTCAGCCTTCACTTCACTCAGCTTCGCCCTCGGAAACTCGTCCTATCGAAAGGTACAAATGGAGAACTCGGGGTGTAGATTCTGCTGTAGTATCTCATGCAGCGAATGGCCTCTTTCAATTGTTGCGGAACGTTCCTCCGACAGGTTCTCTTCTTTTCCCAACACCAACGGGTCGTTTTTTTCTAGAAAAACAACGCCATAATTGCGGCCTCGTTCTCGTCGCATCCGAGTAGAGAAGACAATATCACCAATGTCAAGTAGATGTTGCTCTGTAGAAGCTGCGATACGTAATAATAAATGATGTGAGAGTGATTGGAAGGAGGAGTCATACTTGTTATCCTGCCCCCTTCCCATCGACGTCGACGACATCTCGAGTGGCCATTAATGAAGACTGTCCCCTTGTACCCCTTCCTCCATGGCCTCCTCCCCTTCTTCTCCCTCCAATATCGCCATTCTCCGTCTTGAACAATCTCTCTGTGGTAATGAACCAATGGAGAAAGAGTATTCCCACCACTACCAGGGATCGGAACTGCTCTCAACGTCTTCGTTCTCTTCCTCATCTACAAAAAGTCGAGCAAGGAACTGGCCAAGTGACATTCGAACTATCCATTAGTGGGCATTCTTTCCAGCTACAAGTACTTCCTGTTTTCCTTCGTCAGCTGCGATGTCCTCTATTCTGTGTTCCACGTGGTAGTAGAGCCAGTGAGTCGTCCCTCCGTCCTCCTTCCCCTTCCCTTCAGGTGGTGGCAGTCCGTGGCGGGGCCCTTCTAATCTACGGTCGTGGCTGGCTTCGTGACCGTGTCTCGATCAGTGTCTACTCGTGTGTAGTGTCCCAGTGTCTCGTCCTCATCTCCTACCACTTCATCTACCGCGCCCTCGTCGTCACTCAGTCTCCCCCCTCCCCTCCCCCTCAACTTCTCTCCACAGGAACCTTTGGTACTTCGCCATCCACCCCAGGAAGGTCGCATTCTTCCTTGTCCTCATCTGCTCAGCCTTTTTCTCCCTCTGGTTCTGGGTGGTCTTCGCCTTCTTTCGTATGCGGGAGGGGTGAGTCTCCTCTCCCCCCCCCCCTCCTCCCTTCACTCCAGGCAGTTCGGGGAGATCGCAGCTTTCGCAGCCGAGAATGCAGAAGAGTTTCCAAAGAACTATTCGTATGAGCTGGTGATGATAGTTGGAAAGGTGCCCTCCCTCCCCCTCTCCTCTCCTTCTTCTCCCTCCAGAACAGTGTGACGGGGGCAGTCGATCTGACAACGATAGCTGGTGTCTGCGTGATGCTCGCAGCCTGTTCCCTCTCCATCGGGGCCATTATTCTCTCAACGATAGCGTCCTTCCCTCCTGCCTCCTTCCCTATCCCCCTCTCAGTATCACCGTAACCCTCCGTCGTCACACCTTCAGCCCCTCCACTCTCAGTCAGCAGCGTCGTCTCTTCATCGCCCTCCTCGTCCAGGTGCCCTCCCCCTTCCCTCGGTCCTTCACTCTTTCCTCTGTAGTTCTCAGTTCCAATGGCGTGTATCTACTGTCCCTTCTCCCTCCTCATCATCCTTCCCTTCTTCCCTCACAGTGGTATGAGTATCCCAGTGTGGGTGGGTGGCCTCTTCTACTCCTTCTATCCCATCGGCGACTCCCTCGCCATTCTCCTCCTCATCGCTGACTATCGTCGTGCGTGCGTGGCCCTTGGGTGGTGGTTGGTGAGGTTGTTGGGAGTGAGAAGAGAAGATCCCGCCCGCCCGTCCTCCCCCGCCATCTCGATCACTGTCCTTTGAACATTCTCCACTCAATTGCCCCACACTTGAACTGAATAAAGAATACGTCAACCGTTACGGAAGACTCCAACGTGTACCAATCACCACCCAATGTCCCTCCATTGAACCCAGATCCTCCCTGGCAAGACCCTTCAACGTCCTCCCTGACACCGTCGACTTCCACCCTGATGACATCGACATCTTCATCGAGGAGAACAATTCGCTTTATTATCGAACCCGTCAGCAGAAAGATATGCGGTGAAGAGACAAAGGCAAAAAACACGATGAAATGGCTGGCAGGAACCCAGGCGGAACAGAAAACAACACTGTCGCTCGTGTCTCATTTCCTCGGAAGGCAAGTATCAGAAAGGGAACCGTGTGGTGGGAGATTCATCTGAGAGGGGCGACGGCCGTGGAGGTGGAGGGGCCCTCCCCCGCCCCACTCCTCCCTTCTACACGGGGTGGATCAGCTGATGGAGGCTGCAAGGGAGGAATGGAGGAGGAAGAGGAGGGGAGGGTACATTGAGGGGGCAGTGACTGCTGGGGGCACTCATTGCCTCCTCGTATGAGGGAGGAGCCTCCGTCTCGGCCGGCTTCGGGTACGGCTGCAGAGGGGATGAGTGGCTGTGGAGGGGGGGACTACCGGGGGAGTGACGTGGAGGGCAATTTGCTGTCCCGGGTGGATGGGAGGGGGAGTTGTGAAGAGGACTGGACGGGAGGGAACGATCTCGGGGAGGCCCTGCTGGAGGGGGGAGGTGGAGAGGTGGGAGGGGAGGCTCACCTGCACTGATCTCATGGCCCTCCTTCGATTGTTGACGAGGAGACAGGCGAGGGTGAGGACGACGGAGGAAATGGCGAGGGCGGCGACGACGAGGACGACGATGGCCCCTGTGGAAGGGTGAAGGGGAGGGGGGGGGAGGGGCACCTGAGGGGAACGAGTCCAGCTGACGGCCAGAGTCTCCGCTCATCTCTCCGAACATCCTCAACATAACTAACTCATCGTGAGTAATTACCCATCACGCGCATGGACAAAAAATACGAGATTGTAAAACTGTAGAGATAAATGAGGCAACGTGTATAAATACAAACATGAACTTTAATATTGTGCTCTCATTGACTGAGGTTTCTTGAAATTGGAGGAGCAAACAAATGTCGATTTGTGGCCGAAGCAGAGGGGGAGATGAGAGGGAGGAGGAGGAGGAGGAGTGCCTGTGGTGGTGGAGAAGAGAGAAGGAGGAGAAGAGACTGCCCCCAGGAACGAGTGCGCCGCCAAACAGAACGCCATCCTCTGGCAGATGACGAGTACTGACGGTATTCTTAGCCCGAGGGACAGAGGGAGGAGGGCAGAGACAACTTTTGATCTTCACTTCGGACACGGGCACAAAGAGATTACGGAAGACTACGTCCACATCCGAGAATGACAACACGAAATACCTTAAAAACTCGCTGAAGGTAAGCAAACAACTTCGTGTAGTTTCTTCCCGGTGTGAGCATCACAGAAACAGAAAGACAGGATGGAACTCGAGGGAAGACCGAGACCATGATGGGGGGTCTGTGGACGAAGATGAAGGCTCCCTCGAAGATGGGAACGAGTTCATGAACGAGAGTAGACACGAGATGTTTGGTGGGAAGAGGGAACTGTTTGGCACTCCTTCGACATTCTTCGTCTGACTCCCAAACTGTTGATTCTGGCACAAGAACCGTGTAGTCGAGGGGCTCCCGAGTAAGTAAAGGATTGGAGTGCGTCAGTGGATCAATGGCCGAGTGGCTGGGGGGATAGGCCATTTGGAGTCGGCAGACTGCTCAACGGTCTTAATCGCCTTTGGTTCGACGGCTGTAGAAGCACAGTCACTCGTCAGCCACGGAAGGGAGGAAGGGCTGTGGAAGACGACATCGCTGCCAGATGAGGGTACGGAGAAGTGGTCGCCATGGATCTCGGAGACGCTGTGGAGAGAGAAGGGGGATGGAGGGAGTGGAGTAGAGTACGTGCCCTCTCTGTTCCAGTGTTTGCTTACTGCTTACTCCACGGCAAAGTTGTGGCAGAATCAGTGAAGCGTCTTGGTGATTACCACGCTTTGTTTTCAGAGGAGCTAACAATATTCAAACCGCTCAAATACCTCTCGAAGCGTACTAGAGCCGTAACCTTTCTCATAGTCGGGCAAACAACTTGTCCCCATTTTCGGACAATACCAATGACGAATTGCGCGGCCATGATCTACTTTTCAAGACGTTTCGATTAGATGAATCACACCTGACACGAAAAGGGGATTGAAGATAAGAACAAGAGAGCGCTAATTGAAAGTCCGTCCCTGGTATTGCTCCGGAAGTGGGAATTAGAACCCTTCGAGTGCCCGACAATTTACATCCAACAACCACGATCCTAACTGATGCCTACACGTGTCCGGTGATTGAGAAACGGCGTTGAAATTTAGCACATTTTATCAACAAGATTATTTTTGACCAGCTCTACGGGCATTGTTCCACGTTTTCGAGATCTAGAATACAGCATCAACGTATCAACGTAATGGCATTAGCATGTGACAGGAAGGGAGAAGATGAGACACATCGAGACGGCGATTCGTTCAAAGTTCCTGACTGATGTCCGAGTCCTGAAAAGGCGTATTTTCCTCGAGTTGCGCACTGTAGTATCACATCACTATCTAATTGTCGTCAGCGGAATTGATCGAACATTGATCCTAGCACACATGTTCCAAAGTAAAGGTACTTACATTGTAGATGGGAGATCCACCAGAGGGAGTGTGGCCATTGGAACGGCCTTTCTTTCCCCGATGAGACTGGGGGGTGGAGAGGGCGGGAGCGACGACTGGGGAGAGGCCATTCAGCACGGAGTCCGAAGTCTCCGGGGCACGCGAAACCTCCACTGTCTCACTGCTCGAGGGAAGGAACTAAAATTCGGGATATTAGAAGAAATATGAACTGAAACCTTCTGTTTAATGTCGTTAACGATCTTGGCGATGTTCTGCAGGAGGATGGGTACCCTTTGTTCGAAGTAAGCAATGATGGCCTGCAGGCGAGGGAACGACTCTGCGAATTCCTTCACCTGAAATGGCTGTATGAAATCAACCCCAGAATTAGCTATAAATAATGAATAATATTATTCGCGCTCTATTTTCGATAAGGGTCAGCCATGGAGAAATAAACATGCCTTCTCGGCCGCGGCCTTGATGTATCCACCCATCCACTGCACGATGGCTCCGTCGCCATACGCTTCCTTTGCCTCTTCAAACACCTCCTCTCCTTTTCTCTTCAGCTCGCGAACAAAATTAGTGATCTATAAACATATTTCGTTTGAAGGAGAATGTACAGCAACACCTGCTCGTATTTATTGTAGATCGATTCCCAATAGGACGCAGCTAGAGCGCGCCAGTAGATGGCGTAGTCGACGATCTAGAGAGATAATCGTCAGTGGAAATTAAAAGAATGGACCTGATCCCAGAAGCTGGTGAGTTGAAGGACGTAGGGGTCAACGTAGGGTCCGAGGTGGGTCTTCCAGGCCGTCTCTGCTTGGCTCTTCCTTTCCACAGTCCAGTGCTCCCATCCTTCCTCTCGAATTGTGAGCAGCCTGAAGAGCAAAATACGAGTAATGAATATTAAAAATCTACTTTACCAGTAGGCATGAAGAACTGCTGGGACGTAGAGGATGAAGGAACAGTAGAGGGCGAGGGAGAGGAGGAATTGCCGCCCATCGAGATCACCCTTTCCTTGCTTTGCCAGAATTGCTGCCGGCTAAAATGAACCGTGAGAACAAAACATTCCTTTTAAAAAAACGAAATACGTATCAGCAACGTACCGGAGCGATAACAGTGAGTACGTTGATGGCCGTATCCATGTGCTCCTCGGCGAACGAGGACCAAGAGGAGAGAACTGACGAGCCCGTTGTTGCCATCTGAAGAGAACTTCATTCAGATCACGATGAAGCATTCAAATGAGTACATATTGTGCAGGGTGGGCATGTTGACGCTGTGAATCTACCGAGAATACCGAGAATAGATAAGGAGGAAATCAAACACGAGCGACAAATTGATAATCAACATTCCATCGAAGACATTTCGCGCGAACCGTTCCAAAACAATGTTGAATCAGCGAACCGCGAGCCCACTCGAACTGGTGAGAAGTTGCATTTTATACACGGGGGAGCAAAGTTCGAGCTGAAGAGAAGAACAAAGTACAAGGAGGATCGGTGAGTCAAGCAAGACAAGGCTGATGAAAGAAAGAACAGGGATAACCCCGCGAGGGCAGAGTGTAGCACGGAGTGCACGAGAAATGCACGCGCATTGCAACACTTGGGGTATCCGGGACAAAGTCCAGTGGTGGAGCTATCCGGACACTAGAGAATAGGACTCGAGCAAAAACTGGAGGGAAGCAACTGACGCAGAGGGGGCGTTTAACACGGTAGATCAAGGGAGCGCGAGTGGGATAGGAAGCATGGTGCGAGAGAGCGACGGCAACTGAGAGAAGCAGACGGTTAGAGCATAAGATCACAAGATGCCCGATGAGGATAACATCAATCTTATTAGAGGCGAGGGCGACGATGGCAGAGAACCTTGTTTACTGGCCGGTGTCGATGATAAGAGAGCAGCGAGGATGGCAGTTGGTCAGAGGTTCCTCCCTCCCTGCAAGAGTGGCATGACGGGGCAAAGGTTGGCCCCTGTCCATCGCACGACAATAATACCCATTCCTTACCGCGAGGAGAATCCGCGTCCAAGGTTACTTCTGCAACTCATCCCATCTCTGAACACGTCCAAGACAATTAGGCCACAGCCGCATCAATTCTCCCAAATACGAGGTTTCAGATCACAGGTAAAGGGATGCCGACGAGCAGCGGTAGCCGAGGGATGCCAACTGGTTTGGAAACTGAAACGGCGATTGCTCATCGAGATAAGGCACGCAACCAATGATGAAATCAATTGTATGTATAGATACTACCAATTAGATAGGCAGATCTATGTATAATTTTATTGTCGCTCACCCAATTTTGAGATAGAAGTGGTGTAGCAAACATCGTCGTATACAGGTTCCTTTTGAATACCGTAATTTTAATACGACGATGTATACAAGTAATGGTCGAAAGTACAAGCAATGGTCAATTTTATTCCGATCGAGACTGATTTTTGGGTTGGACGCACTGGGGAAGATGGCGGAATGACAAATTAATTGAGGCGAATGTCCCGTGCAGCGATGAACTGTTCACTCCACCGATCAACAACGTCGACGTAAACATCCGGCACTTTCATGAAAACTTCTCCCTCCACTCCGTACGACAGGTACACTGTTGAGAGACGGGAACCGAACATGAGCCTCTGGTACTGCAATGATTTTGCTATGTATTTCCCGCTAAAACGATCCGACATACATGTTTCTCGAATGGCCGGGCCTCGTAGACTCGCAAATGCGGGTCGACTTTGAGGACGGTCTTGGTGCAGGTGGGAAGGAATCTGTTGACGTGAAGCCCCCTGGCGACCTCTCGTAGGCCTTCCTCCACGAGACACTTCTCCCTCTCGTCCACGAAGAAGGGGGCCTCGTAGTTCTGGACGAGGGACTGGCCAGCCAGGCTGCGAAGGTTGAGGGGGTGGAGAGAAGAGGAGTCGAGCAGTCGGCCACACGCAGGGTCGATGTGCTTGGCGACGGAGATGGGGGCAGAGACGAGGTCGAGGGACGGACGGAAGATGGGAACAGCTTGATCGAGATGCGATCGAGTGCGGGCCTTCTGCTTCTCCGTACACCGATGGTAGAAGATGTCCTCTGTGGTGTCGGTGACCTGAAGGAAAGGGTCGTGGAAACTCGAAGAGGCGAGTCGCCTTGGCATCTGCGCTGAGAAACCACCCACGGACTATCACAGTCACGAGGATGTGCTCGTCGTCGACGGATGTCTCGTTGCGGTCCATGCTGATGTCGATTGACTTGATCTCTCGGAAGCTGCCGTGGGGGCATGGGGGAGCAGTTTCCACTCCCGACACGGCCTGTATGAGACTCGTTGGTTTTCTGAGCACTTCGCTTGCCTTAAATTTCTCAGATGAAGGCGTGCTGACATGCATTGTGGATAAGATGAGTCCATTTGCACGGATCTTATTCCGAAATAAGCCGGAGATGTTCGATCTGTGAGCTTGAAGAATTCTCTGGACGGGACTGTGTGTAATAGAAGTTGAAGTTTGCAGGAAGTCATGGAAGGCCTGGCATGTCTGAAATTCATCGTAAGCAAGTATGACGATCTGCAACGGATTCGTTCGGAGTAATACGAGTTGTGCGAGAGAGAAGAACAGTTCGAGACGTATGAATAAATCGGGGTTGGAACAGATGGATTGAAGCGGTGACCAGACACGTATTGGACGACGATTTACATATTTGAGGGATGCAAAGCTCTGGAAGTCATCGCCTCACCTGGTGAAGAGCAGGCCAGTCTCGGTAGTTGCAGAGGGGCAGGGTCTTCTTCCAAATATCCCACGGAAGGGAAGGCGACGCCATAGGCGGCACTCGGTAGAGGAAGAAACAGAATGTGTTAGTAGTCTACGAGAGGCGACAGAACCGGATTAGCGGCCACCACGCCAGTTTTCAGCGAGAAACTCATGCACTATGCAGATCCGTTTATGATTATCCTAATTCCTTTGAAAGCGAAGAGAAGATATTGGGGGCATCGTCCACCGCTAACGAGCTCACGTGTTCCAGAAAATCGTTCACTACACGTACGGTGTTTTGTGGTGCGAGTTAGAAAGAGAGACGATAGAGAAAATAACCGGCATACACCCCAAATGATTATGGTATACGGTAGAGTCAGTTTGCGATCGGTATTCCGTCCGCGACGCCTACAGTGCCGCAGATTCTCGCTGCAGTGATGGGTACCCGGGGTATCCCGGGGAACCCCAAATACCCCGCATCATCGTATGAGCCAGCAAAATTTTTTCCGAGTTTATCCTTTTCTTCCCCAGAAAAGTTGCGGAAGCTCACTCATCCACCGCGGGAAATTCAAAAAGAATTAATTTTCGATAATTTTTTCAGGATGAAGAATGATTTTGTTGGGCGAGTTCGGTGCTGTGGTTGTCGGGCAGGCTATATTTAGAGACTACCCCAAAAAAGGAAAAAAAAACTCGGAAAAAAATTTTGCTGACTCGTACGATGACGCGGGGTATTTGGGGTTCCCCGGGATAACCCGCGCGGGTACCCATTACTGCGGCGGGAATTTGCGGAACTGTACTGTAACCAACGCTGTG
Source organism: Levipalatum texanum (assembly GCA_014805385.1). Lineage (NCBI taxonomy): Eukaryota > Metazoa > Nematoda > Chromadorea > Rhabditida > Diplogasteridae > Levipalatum > Levipalatum texanum. The sequence continues at coordinate 9,859 of JACMIG010001631.1, forward strand.
GCATACGGTAAAGTTAATTTGCGATCGGTTTTTCGTCCGCAACCCTGCACAAATGATTACAAATCGGCTGACATTGCCAGCTCCATTTTATATTCATGGTATCCCCCGCCGTATATGCGTTATTTTCAGTTGTATCTAAATAAATTTATCGTAATGGGGTTTTCAGACCGAATTGTAAATTGGACAGAACAATTGCAAACTGAAAATGAGAGAATCATACTGTATATGCCGAAATGAAACTTTGCGTGTAAATTTGCTGAATCGCGAACTGATTTTTAAAAACATTTAGCTTCCTTTCCGATTTGCTGCTTCTTCACGCTGATTTATTGACCATGTTCGCTGTCTATTTCAGCTCCGTGGCCTCGGTTCGATTGGAGGCGCGTGCAGGAAATGTATGCGGCCCTCCATGAAACTGATGAATCTACGGCCGTCAATTTAAGTTGCTATGGACGATTTATTCCTGGGTCAGGTACGCGAGAGAGATAATTTGAATATTCCTATCGGTAACATGTTGAGGATATCAACTTTTAACGCTGGGACAAAAATATCTTCGGCTATTCCGTTCTAATCCTTACGCCCTTACTATCGATGAGGAAGACGAGGTATACGATCTATTCATCCACATTCGTTTGAAAAGTTTATACAACGGATTGGACAAAACGCTTTTCATTATCCTTCATTTTTTCAGGAGTGGACACAGAAGACGCGATTGGAATGCGTGTTTAGCACTCGACTACTCTGCCCTGTTCAAGACGTTGCATACGCTCGCATCCCCTGTCAGTTAAACTTTCAACCATATTTCATATTATTCTACGTGCTGCCTTTTCAGTGTTTCCGTCCGCTGATGCGATTTTGCTGGCCTTCGATGACGCTAAACTAAGCATCGTTGGAGTGTCACCTACAGAACGGTAAATTTTGAATATCTCCCCTATCAAACCAATAGATTAAAAAATTGATTCTTTAGGGCTCTACAAACTATCTCGCTGCACTCCTTCGAGGACGAGACGATGCGCGATGGATACTCGAATAACTTCTACGCCCCTATTGTCAGGGTAGGCGGGAACATTTTCTGACTTATCTAACCACTGGATGCAGGCTGATCCGGATTCTCGGTGCGCTGCGATGCTGGTGTATGGGAGACACATGGCAGTGCTCCCCTTCACTGAATCTTCTCAACATATTCACAGCTACACCGTCAGGTACACTCTCAGTATCCTCTGCTTCTGAAGAATGCTACAGGCTTTCAAACATCGATGTCCGCTTGGAAAATGTGCTTGACATGACTTTCCTCCATGGATACTACGAACCAACTATTCTATTCCTATACGAACCTTTGCAGACGACGGCTGGCAGGTTTGTGGCCAGAATATTTGTGGTTATAGTCAAATGATTAAGATCTACCATTCGATCTGATACATGTGCTATCATGGGAGTATCCCTAAATACGCACGATCGACAGCACGCAGTGGTGTGGCAAATGAGCCAACTTCCCATGGACTGCTACAGGTGCTGAGCATACTTTCCCTTCACATTCACGTTTCCAGAATGCAGCCCATTCCGCAGCCAATCGGTGGCGCAGTTGTGTTTGGAGCCGATGAAGTCATTTATCTCAATCAATCCGTTCCTCCCTGTGGTGTTGCAGTCAATTCGTGTTTGGATTCATTCACTAAATTCCCTCTCAAGGTATTGTCCTTTAGTTATGAGTGAATATTTTGTTGCTTCAGGACATGAGAAACCTCTCCATCGTGTTGGACGGGAGCGAATCGGCCGTCGTTGCGCCCGGGCGAATCCTCGTCGGATCGAGGGAGGGAATTCTCTTCCTCTTCAGTCTCTTAACTGATTCCACAAATTCAGTCAAGGGAATGGATGTCACGCAGCTCACTGGTTAGACCACCATTCTGAAAAATTAGACTGACCAAGTTCAGAAATTTCTACTCCTTGTACTATGTGTTCCTGTGTAAGTGGCCATGTTTTCATCGGTTCCAGACTTGGGGATTCGCAGCTACTTCAATATGAGATTCAACAGGTATACTCACTAACAGTCATTTTCCATCGAATGTTGTTTAGGTTGAAGATGAAATAAATGGAGAGCCATCGATAAAGAAAAGCCACATCGAAGATATGGACGAGGACGATAAACTTCTATACGGAGATGAGGACGAGGAAGGTGATAAAGGAGAGAACGCTGTCCCAACGAAAGAGCTCTGGATAATCAGGCAATTAGACAGGTTTTCATTATATAATTTCTATGCCATGCTCTATTGGTTCCAGATTACTGAATGTCGGCCCCATCATGTCCATGACTGCGGGAGCGGCCAATCAGTTGGCAGAAGTCTACGATGGAAACAAAACTGATCCCATCTTCGATATCGTGAATTGTTGTCGAGTTCGTGTAACGGATTCCAATTCAGGTGACTGCATCAGGAAGGCAACGAGACGGTGCCCTGTGCATCATGCAACGGACTCTTCGGCCTCTTGTCCTCTCCAGTACCCCGTAAGAACTTTCAACTACTACGATTTGTTCACAGCCTGAAATTCAAATAAACTTGTTCTTCACTAATTCCTGTTCTTTTTCGCAATCAATATAATTGTAGAATCGAAGGAGCACGCGAGTTGTGGTCTGTAGGAGTGAAGGAAGATGGGACTCATCGGTATCTCGTCGTTGCTAGAGAAAGGTTAGCATTCTAATTATTAGAATTCAATTAGGTGATTAACGATCATGTTTGCTGTCTTAATTGTTCTATCCGAATTTGCAGGTCGACGATAGTACTGGAGCTGCAAGAAGAGATGGTGGAATTGGAGAACCCCATTTTCATCCTCGACGAGCTGACTGTCGCTGCAGGAGAACTGGCAGATGGCGCCATTGTTGTGCAGGTTTGCAAGCATTTTAAAAATCGAAAATCCGGTATACCAAGGTGACTACGATGTCGATTTGTCTCGTGAGCGGAGAGAAGCAACTCGAGTGCTTCCCAGTTGATAGCAACTTCCCCGTCGTCGCTGCCTCCATCTCCGACCCCTTCGTCGCCCTTCTCACGGAGAACGGACGGCTCATCATCTACCGGCTAGAACTGACGGGAGGAGTCCATCTCAAAGTATGCCTGACGTTTTTTTACATAAAAAATGATGACGATCTGAGCTGATGCTTTTGTTATTATCATTTACTCAGGAATTGGATTTGTCTACGACTCCATTGTCATCGTCTGCCGGAGTAACAATCACAGCGATGTCTCTCTACAAAGACATGAGTGGATTGCTATTCCGCGAGTCGACGGTGGGAGGAAGCAGAAAGAAGAGGGAGGGAAAGATGTCCAGAGCCAAGGCAAGGCTATGCTTTTATTGTGCCCACTTATATGCCGCTTTTCCAGAAAACAATCGACGAGGATCAGAGAAAGGAGGAAGAAGACCTCGATGATTTGCTTCTTTATGGTGATAGCCGAAGAGCTGAGAAAAAGAAGGAAGGTTTGTTATCAATGTGAAGAAGATTAATGTTATGCTTCTCTAGAAGAGCTATCGGCGTCGATCATGGCTCGAAAGCGAAAACGAGTCATCGCAGCAGCATCTGCCACGGGAGGAGAGGAGTCTGGTTGGTTTTTTTCTCCTAACACTTTTTTGACCAGATTGCACGTTGAAAGACCTAAATGCCTAACTGAACATTGCAGATGTGACAAATCCGAACGAGATCAGTCCGTCTCATTGGATTGTTGTTGCGAAGAACGATGGAAAAGTGGCCATCTTCGAACTTCCCACTATGTCACTTGCATTCCAGGTACGTAGAGATACCCAGAATGAATGAGCGTAACTATATGGTATTCTGGTTCTAATAATAGAAGTGGCATGTTCGAAATGACGCAGACTGGAATATCATTTCAGGTCTGTCGTTTTCACACTCTTCCGGACGTGTTAGTAGATGCAACTGGAGCAGATGAGGACAAGGAGAGAAAGGACGGTCTGTCGAAGAGGTCGACAATTGGTAAAAATACGTTTCAGCCACTACCGTATCAGGAGCTGCTGGCGATGCAGTGGAAGGAGAGATACATCAAAAGCCAGAGGAGAAAGTTGTCGAAGTTCGTTCTGTTCGAAGAATTGAAGGAACACGGAACTGGACGAATGCGTACTAATCATAAAGATGTTTTCAGATCACACTGTTTGGCATGGGGATTAATCAGAGTCGGCCCGTTCTCCTTGCGGTCGTTGACGATCTCGTTGTCGCTTATGAAGTCTTTATTGCAGACAATGAGAATGAAGGTAAACGATTTCCCCCCAAATACTTTAGTATTATATTGATATCCCTTTTGTAGGCCACCTGGCCATTCGCTTCCACCGCCTTCCCTTCACTCTCGCAGTGAGAACAAAGCCATTCATGGGGACTGACGGCATGAGAGCCCCCGTGGAGACAGTGGCAGAGGAGAGGAAGACGAGAACTATTCTACATACCTTTGAGAGAATTGGAAGCGTGGTAGGTCGCAAATTCATTTTGAGCCCCTTTGTTAGGAATGGCACTGAGAATTTCGGTTTGATTGCGAACTAAGTGGTACTTCATTGGTAGTACGGGAAAAATTCATTAGAAAACGAAAAATAGACGAAATATTGATATCAGATGCATGGAGTGCTGATCGCTGGCCCTCATCCCTGCCTTGCCATGATGTCCGCCTGGGGAGGATTTAGGGCCCATCCCATTACCCTCGACAGGTTCCGCCCCGCCCCCACACTCAGTCGGAGTACCTTCTTCAGTCGCATTCTGTCCTTCACTGCATTCAACAACGAAAACCTTAACGCTGGATTCCTGTACCTGGCAGAAGAGGAGAGCACCATGCGAGTGGCACGATTCAATGTAGCTCCGACATCACTATCCTCTCGTACTGTCATTTTAGCCGAACTTCAACTACGAGCTGTCCATGCCCACGCGGAAAGTACCTATCGAAAAGACGGTCCATTTCGTCCGATATTGCCTGCAGTCTCAGGTACTCTCTTCAGGCGGCCGTTCATCGTTTAAAGTCGAATGGAATTTTTTTTTAGTTATTCTACATGAAGCTTTAATGAATCTACATAGATTGGAGTTCTCGTTGCAGGTGTACGCGGTGGTGACCTCGCGGTCCTCTCGTTCCAATCGACTTTGCTCCCTGATCAACGACGAAAAACAGATCGATTCACACGAGAGGCCTGATTCTTTCGTCTGTCCAAGCGTGGAGGAGTACGCAGTGGACGTAGGTCCTTTCTTCCTTCCCCTCTACTCCCCTTTCAGCTGTACTCCGCCGACGACTGGATGGCAGTCCCTAACACCGGAATAACTCTGCAGGAGATGGAGGTGGCCTATCCCTTCTTGCATATCTCGATCTCCCCCGTTCAGGTAGCGACTACTTGCGAGGAAGTTCTCCTGCGATCGGAGTCAACGATCTCCGGATTCCAGAACTACGTTGCGGTCGGGACAATCAACAATTATGGAGAGGAGGTGAGGGGGGGGGGAGAGAGAAGGCATCCATTGAGTGTGGCAGGTGCTCATTCGTGGAAGAATTATCCTGATCGAAGTCATCGAAGTTGTCCCTGAACCGGGGCAGCCTACGAGTAAACACAAGATGAAGGTAAGGCTCGTCGTGTCCAACTACTCAGCCCACCCACCAGGTTCTATACGACAAGGAGCAGAAGGGTCCAGTAACTTCCCTGTGTGCGTGTAATGGATTCCTTCTAAGTGGAATGGGTCAGAAGGTACGTTTCCCTCCCATCTTTGCGATTCCAACACGTTTTTTTGCAGATATTCATCTGGCAATACAAGGACAACGATCTGCAAGGAGTCTCCTTCCTGGATATGCACTACTACGTCCACTCCGTCTGCTCCGTTCGGAATTTAACCCTTGCATGCGATGTCTTCGCATCTCTCTCCCTCGTTCGATTCCAGGCAAGACAAAAAGCAAAATTATTTAGCCTCGTACGGGGCTTGAACCCGTGACATTCAGATTAAAAGTCTGACGCTCTACCAACTGAGCTAACGAGGCTTGTGTTCTTTTTAAATGTATTTCCCCCCTAATGCCGAATACGTTACTCGCTGAAAATGTTATACGTTTGCAGGAGCAATTCAAGGCCCTGTCTATCTGTTCCCGTGACGATCGACCCTCTGCGAATCCTCCACTCAGCTGTTCATTCCTCGTCGACAACGAGTACTCCTCCGTGTCCTCTCTATTACTCTCTCCGCTTCCAGCAAACTCGGGTTCCTCCTCACCGACGACGAGAGCAACGTTATCTTCTTCAATTATCTTCCTCGGGACGGGCAGGCCACTGGGGACAGCCTCAGCCTTCGTGGAGCAGTCAACGTCGGCACTCGAATCAACGCATTCTTGCGAGTCAAAGGTACCCCGAAATTGTACATATGCCCTGGTTTATTGCATCTGCACTGCGATGACCAGTATGGTGAGAATGAAGTTCCTCATCAGGCCACACCTCGACTCTCCCGTCGATGCTTCCCCTGGAGAGGGCCGAGCTATGCAGCCAGCAGTCGACAGTGTGGGCCTCCCTGGATGGGAGCGTTGGGTGGGTGAGGTCCGTGTCGGAGAAGCTCTTCCGTCGCCTCCACTGCCTCCAGCAGAGCATGGCCAGTCTCGTTCCACAGGTTGGTCAAATTATGTTACGAAACACAACTTTCATGTGGATGTATTGAATATGAAATTGAATGCCTGCAGGCGTGTGGATTGAACCCACGTGGAGCTCGAGCCCTTCGCCCCCAACGCCCTTCCCTCGTGGGAGAATCCAACCGGAACATGGTCGACGTCGATTCCATTTCCCAATTTCTTCACCTTTCCGTTGCCGACAAGCAAGAATTAGCACGCAAGCTGGGAGGAAACAGGTGAGAGACTTGCTTGTTTGAGGGTTACCCTGACTGCCCTCTTATCCATTTCCATTTCAGGTATCAAATGATGGACGACATGATCATGCTGGATAGGTTAGCTACATTCTTTTAGTTATATTTGCTTGTTGCCATGTTATTCTTACTGTTAACCATCGATAGAGTGTAACGGGTCATATGAAGCTGTAATACATTCCCTTTACATTGTTTGTACACTCGCCTCAATTTGTTTAGTGATCTCGAAATAATTCGGTTGATTTATACGCTGCAATCATCGTTATTCATAGAGCAAGCAGAGAGTGGCTAACCGTTAATAAGCGCGAGGCGTAGACAAATCAAAGCAGCACTATCTCGAGGTCATTTGCATCCTTTGCAAGCAGATAATAAGGCATCAATCAAGTATTCAAGTGATTGCGGTTACTTGCGATGGGTCTCGCATTACAACTAATGAGCTGACGCACGGCACTAGAGCACCCACATTCATCCCAATCAATCATCTAGTCTAATTTAAGCAATATGAACAAATTCGGCACGTCACATTCAATATCGCAGAAAATTGAAGTATGCTAGACAGGGACAATGAAAGAAATGACTAGAGAAGGAATTATTTCGAGAAAATTGTGCATCTTTGCATAGTTCAGCACTGTACAGGAAATACAATGTAGATAATGCATGGGTGGCCAGTCACGAAATTGCCTCTGAGCTTCAATTTCAATAATAAATAATGAACTGGCAGCAACGATTAGTTAAGAGTTCAGTTTTCAGCGGTTTTGATGTGATGGCGAGAATAACAGAATTATTTACTACACTAACGTTGCTGCCAGTCCTTACTCCAAACGAATAATGCTATTTTCATGATCATCTTCAATGGATACGTGAACGTACCATCTGTTCCATATATAATACATTATTTTGAAACTGAGTTCGGTATTCTCGCAGAGAAAATTGCAAATATAATAATCTGGGATAATGTAATAGTGACTCCGCGAGGGTTCCTCGTCGATCGTTCCTATTTTACATGCATTCCACCAACTGCCTGAAGACCTTCAGTTGTCGGCGGGTCCAGTGGAACTGTCACAGGGGTGGCTGCAAGGCCTCTTCCCCTCCCTCCACTCCTCCCACTCACAGTGTCTCCATCTCCATCTCCTCGCCCTCCGCTCTGTCCTCATCGAATGTAGAGTGGCACTCCGCACTCAGCACGGGCATGTCATCGTCCGACTTAAGGCCTCTCCTCCCCCTCCCTTCCCTCCCCTCCCACCTCCATCACTTCCTCTCCCATCTCCTGCTTCACCACCACCTGGGCCACTTTCGTTGTCGTTTCCTTCGCCTCTGCAGTCTCCACATGAGCACTGGGCGGAGTGCCGTTGCCCGTGGAAGATGTGACGAGAGGAGAAGGGACACTGCAGGGGCTACCTCCTTCCCTTCCTCCCCCTCCACTCCAACCTCGTGGCCACTCCTCCACCGAATAGTTCCGATCTCAGAACAGGCATCGGAGGCGAGTTGGAGGCGGAAGGGGAACGTGAAAGGGCCTGGATGATGTGAGTGTTCTGAGGCCGTGGATGGGGAGGAGTCGCCCCCTGTCGAAGGAGATCGTGGAGACGGCCACCATGGCCAGTCTGGAGAGGAAGTGAAGAGTGTAGGGAGGGAGGGAGGGAGGCACCTGCACTCGAGGGGGAAGTGCCCCCGCTGGTTGGTGGTACTGGACAGGCGATGGGCCTCCCATGTGCACTGCACGGGGAACAGAGTTGTTGGGGACGACGATGTACTGGGAGGCGCCGTGGGGGGACTGGTTAGGGAGGAGGACGCGGATCTGCAGGGAGGAGGTGGGGAGGGAGGGGGAAGGGACTCTGCCTGCTGTCTCTGTACGTGTCCCGAGGGAGGGGCATGTGCCAGTTGCATCGGATGCTGGGGAGTCTGTCTGCAGTGCCTCCCTCCCCCTCCTCCCTCCCCTCCACTCACATCCTCACTGCATTCTGCTGACTACCATGTCGCACGAGAAGGAACACTTGCTGCTGTCCCTGGGGACCTCCCTGCCGTCGTATGGGTACAACCTGCAGCGGCCCCTCCACTCCCCCCTCCCCCCTCCACTCACCTGGGCGTATCGAGGCTGTGGCTGTTGGCCGGGAACTGCCCCAGGTGGCAAATGCTGTCGAAGAATGAACTGCTGTCTGGGAGGGGCGGGGGAGGAGGGAGGAGAGTCGGAGAGGGTTATGACTTCCTCCTCCTTCACTGGATCGGGGACTCGGTTGATGGAGAGGGGGAGGGGGTGGGATGGACGAATGCGGGGAGGGGGAAGGGAAGGGCGAGGGGGATGGTGGACAACGCTGACGGGATACTGTGGTGGGGGAAGGGACCGTCGGATGGGCGGAGGGCCGAGCATTCGGATGGGGATTGGGCCCGGCTTCGTTCGCTGCTCCTGACGGTGCTGGGCTCGCTGTTCTCTCGGCGAGAGCATGGGGCGAGGGAGGTCGGAGGGGGA
>JACMIG010001632.1:0-19161 GCA_014805385.1 Levipalatum texanum
GAAGAAAATGATGGGAGGGATATGGAAAGAAAGGGAGAAGAGAAGAGTGATTTTGTGTGAAGGAGAGGACGAGGGTGACAGAGGAAACTGGGATAATGCTACATAGATTCCGCGAGTCCCAAACTGTGCCTCATTCGCTCACCCAGTCGGACGCAGCCGCCGCAGGCGGCTGCGAACGGCTGGTGTAAATTTACATTGCAGAGCCTACAAGGCCTTATGCAGTTCGTTGTGCGAGATGAAGGATGACTCTCTAAGCTGTACACCATCATCAATTCTGAAAAGATCCCTGGAAGTGGCTGCGAGCGAGGGCAATGCCCTGCTTGGGAAGGAGTACTTCTCCGATGCCCAGACTGTCTACGGCCTCTGGAACTTGATCGGATTCGCTGACCCTAGTGTACTAACTACTGCAACGGTTAGCGAATTACCGCTGCGGTGTAACATTGCTTTTAGCCGAATTCATTGCATACTTCGCAGTCGACATATCTTCGAAACTTGCGAATGGAACTGGATGCTTCGTCAGCGATTAGATCCCTTTATGAGGTACAGTACTCACTCAGTGACTTGATAATTCAGCTTCTGCAGATCTTCTGTCACTGGTTCGAGCGCGGCGTAACGTCTATGCCCATCGGACTGCTTTCGGAGACTCTCCACGCGGTATATTGTCTAGTCATTGTATTCATTACGAGCTTGATAATTTGTTCCCCAGGGGATGATACCTCATGCATATTTTTAGACTGTGCTGTTGTCCGATCTGTTCGAGGACGCAGCTTCGTTCGTATCGCTGAACGCGACCATGCAGGTATGAAAAGGGATTGTTATCGGTGGAGTTTCAAAGGTTGTTTCCTCTAAATTGAAGGTTTCTGTCGTTGTCTCTCTTTCTAATCTTAAGGAGACCAGCCAATGGAACTGTCACAATAACAATGACAGTTGAGTATTCAGACCGTGGCTCGTAGCGAGGCAGTAGCTGACCATCCCGACTTCGGCCTGGCCGTCGGTGCCATATGCAAAGCCGTCGCAGTCCTCTCCCTCGTTAGACTGAACTTATTATTATAAAGATAATCCTAAAATTACAGGACTCCGTTAACATCGAAGAGCAGTTGAAGCGGTTGCACGAGCTGGTGGCTAAAGGACTCCAGCACAGGTCATCAGTTTTATAAAAAAAACGCGTAAATTCGCGTTCCATACGACATGTTGTCGCATGCAAATAGTCATATTTCTGGAAATCTATCTTGGCGGCCTTGGAACTGTCATAATGGTTGAAATGAACATGAAAGAATGCGAATCAAGTTCAGATGTACACCTGCACGAGTCGCTACAATCAGAGGAGTGCTTCTCCTCCTTCAAGCGTTCTCGGCTGATGGAATGACGGAGCTGTGCAAAGTGAATAGTATCTCTCGGAAAGACCAACCGCTAATATCTTTTTCAGACCCTATCCGACTGGACGTATCTTGAGTTGGAGCCCAGCTATGCTCGCAACGAGAACAATTTGCACATCCTCAGGTAACATTGAGTTTTGTAAAGAGGTATAAAATTTTAGGTTGCACGAGTCATCAACGTACCACTGTGCAGTGTGGACGCTTGCCTTCCGGCTGATTGAACATCCCACCCAGAGCCATTCTAAAAAGAAGCTTTTCACGGTTCGTGCTAAACATGCTTCTACCTAATTATTAGAAGCGAAACATTGAAAGCAATTAATTTAAGATGGCCCTTGACATTTTCGGCATCTTCCCCGACACCCCAACGTGGCTCATGGAGGTTGGCTATCTCATGGTTAAATTCTCATTGGTATTTATTAGGTTGTGACCCTCGGTTTGTCGCAGTTGATTTTGCATTCGGAGTGGTACGCCCCGGAGTGTTACCGTTACGCATTCAGTATGTTGTTTTCATTCGTCTTCTTTCGAGATTGCCTTCCTTACGAGTGTGTATATACAAATAATTTGTCGCTGAATCACCAACAAAGAATTTGATTATTATACATCTTCTCTGATTACAAATTTGTTGTGGTTGTGCAAAGAATTGAAATTTGTTGTGCCAAAACACGAGAAGTCGATGATGAATTACAGATTCCATAGATATACCCGGGAAGCTTCAATTTGCGTTGCAGCTGATGACAGTGGCCCTACACAGAGGTATGTGTTGTTGTTTTCACCGAGTCCTCTGATTGGTATTTGCAGACGACCATCTCCTGGGAGCGTTCGTGCAAGCGCGTCCTGCTCTAATAGAGGCAGGGAAGCGAAGTGAGAGCCACGCTGAGCACGCTGCAGTCATCCGAGTGCTCGTATCCCTTTCACGCCTCTACCAACCTCCTGTCAAGGTTCGGGCTTCAAGTACTATCGAGGGAAAACTGTGAAAAGCATTGCTCACGCGTCTGCCTAACAAGTTCCAATCCCCCCTCTCATGTATGGGTCATCACGTCACATAGCTACAACTGTAACCCTGCAGTCCTCCACAAAATTCATAATCCAGCAGCGAGAGTCCGCCAATTGCTTTGTGTCTTGAATCTTTCACTGCCCTCTTGGGACCGATCCCTCCTCTTCCCAGACGCCCTCCAAATTCTGCATTCATGAACACGAGAGACGTTAGTCCAAGGCTGCAGCCCAGACCATAATACCCTCCTTCGTCATTCCCAGACTACCCTCCCCCAGCTATTTATCCTGTCCGAATAATTCCATTCTCCCTTGTGTGAAGGCGATATTTTCGAGGCTCCAAGTACAGCGCTCGAAATTTTCGCTGGGAGCAAATAATTAACCGGGGGAGGCAGCAAATGTAGACATGCTGAGGGACGAGAAGTGGGGAGGGGAAGGGAATTGTTGTTGATGCCGACTGGGGGTAGACGGTATTCCAAGAATCCGCCGAGGGAACTGGGGAGATGGAAAACGATCCAGACGCGAGCGCAACCATGAAGTGAGGGAGACAGGCGGGAGGAGGAAGAGGGAGGGAGGGAGGGGGGGAAAGCAGAAAGTGCAGTACCCGCCACCGGGACAGCAGTCAACAGAAAGGAACCCCCCTCGGTCGGCGAAAAATATTCACGTAGTCTGCCCTTGTGCAGACAGGGAAGTCGCCGTTTTGAATTGGAAGTAAAATGATGCCCATAGGGGAAGTACTCGCTCGGACGATCTCTGTCCTTTCAGCTCCTTCCGTGGTTAGTCGAGACTGTGTTTCCTCCGAACGGCGGACGAGCCCATCCGTGTCCTACCTGGCTAATATACGAGATGTGGCGTCTCGCATCGGAACTCCGTTCTTCTCAAGCCGGCTGCGCGGCGCTCAAGACCATTCTTGTTGAGACGATTGCTCAGAATCAGGTATCGCCCGCTCATCTTGGCCTCAAACGAAATGTTGTCCTTCAGAGTCGAATTGTTCGCGGCGACAAAGTGGCTATCAAAACGTTAACTTACATCACTGTTGCGTTAATACCATTCAAGGAGCTGGGAAATGTGTATGTTTTTAGCATAACACGCAATTTAGAAATCTCGCGGAAATAATAATCCGTAAACATTCTGCCAACTTTTATATTTTCAGGTTCCTCACGCTGAACCGGCTGGAATCGAAGGAAGCTCACCTTAGGCTGTTCGATGAGATCCAAGAGATGATTACCGTGTAGAAAGTAGAGCAATTTGGATAGATGCACTTTCCCTTCAACTGGTTCAAGGACTCTAACATTTTGCCATTTTCATTAATTTATTATGTGCTATGGAATTACGGTTTTCAATTGGATTGTACCCTTGCTTTTCCAACGAGTAGATGATTGCATTACTGTGATGAGTTTCCAAGATAAAATCAGCCTTTTCAAAAACATGACGATGCACAACCATGGTTCTTGTTCTCACATCGGTACCTTGAGATATTGAACGTAGCCTTCGTGAGGGTCCACGTCTGCGTTCACAATTGTAGTTATGAATTCAGAAAGCGGGAGCTACTTAGTGCTCGTGTCACAAGGGAGAGAGAGGCGGGTCTCCGCTTCTTGTCGTCATCTTTTTCCTTCGCTCTCTCGCACCATCTGAGTCGCCATCGTGGCATGAAGGTGAGCATCGCGGAGTCCTTTCGACTGGGAGTTGGAAGAGGGGGCTCCCTCCTCTTTCTTTTCCCATCGTGAGTCCCTCAATAGTCTCGTCTCTTCGTGGGGGCGACGTTGCAGTGCCCCGTCCTCCTCTCTCCCTCCTCTCCCTCCTCCCCCTTCGTCCTCGTCCCCCCTTCCCATTTTCAGTTCCCCTCGTTCGCGAACTATTTTCCTGGCCCTCGCTCCTTTTCATTTCTTCCCTCGGTGACGACTGCCAAGTTCGCTGTCTCTTCTAGTTTTTCCGGAAAATCGATGACTACTTTTGCCTACCTGTTCCGCTTTGGGGGCTCATCTACTCTCGGAAGAAGGAGAATATCGACTGTCGGGAGGCGAGGTTGTCAGTGTGTCGTTTCCAGACACGGCGCTGGCATACATCCCCCTCGAATATGTCCATTTCCCTCCACGCAACGACGAGCTCCAGTAGATTTGCTGACACGAACACTCTTGCATTAATTATTATAGATTTCCTGAGGCGTGTTGTTCGTTGCAGTATGCCTTTGTAATTCCCCGTCGCTAACGACAATGATTGCTTGGTGAAAAGGGAGCGTGTGATCCTAGCTGTCTCGGCTCTCCGCCACTCCATGTACAGTTAGCCGACTTCTGGGAGAGACAGCGCCCGCGAGTGAGTATGCCATGTTCTTGTTGTCGAGGGGAGAGACTCGCCCCCCTTTTTCCTCTCCGCCTTCTTTCGCCTCGCGGGTTCTCGGCAGCGCAGTCCTCTTTCAACGGCCCTCTCTATTGGGAGCGCGTTGAATACTCCGCGCCACCATAACTTTTCCCCCAGATTTAAAGTGCTGCGTTCGTCCCTTTATCCCTCCAAGGTCCACTCTGTCTCAATGAGCGTACGCTTGTCGAAGGTACACTATGCTCGTGAACTTCCCGTTGCAATTACTTCGTTTACAACGAGTGCATGCCGGCAAGTTGCAAAACGGCCGCCAATTAAAGGATCGAACTAGATCTGAAAACAGCGTGTTCAGGGGGCCCCTAGAGATTCGATTGTTCCAAATCCTCACGTGGAAAGTGTGTTCCACAGTTAGTCCGATTGTGTCAGCGAAGAGTGCGTAGGCATAGAAAAGCGATTGCATACCATGCCTCACTGAGCCGTTCGATAGCCTGACTACCGAAGGAGGGATAAGTCGCTCTTCGTCGAATGCCACAATCTTCTCAAGACGCAGATATCGTAACTTCTTATCCGCAAGACTGCTCGAGAGACGGGGCAATCGCCTATATAATAACGTCAGTGTGCTGCGTATACGCGGATTTGTCTCAGCCAAGGCAATCATTGTCAGTGTCAGATAGGCATCCAGACAATTATTACTACACGGTGTGCTTGGCTCGAGCCTATGTAAAGATGGGCGGACTTTCTCTCATCCTTTGTTGTTTGACCTCCTTGACCTGATAGTAGAGTGTTTCTGTCTCCCCGTGTCTCTCGCCACCGCCGCCCACGATGCGGAACTGAGAAAGTGCAAACATGGCTTATTGGAGGGCGCATCGAATCGGGAGTCGGCCACTCTCTCCGCACGCTCCATTATTGATGCAAGAGTCAACATATCACGTATGATCTTGTGGAGTGTCTTGCGTGGGGGCGAATCGAGAATATACAAATGAATTGTCGAGAGTTTAAAGAAAAGTATTCAGATAACAACGGCTCTCGCAACGGAGTCCCTCGACCTTTCGGCCCCGCTGGGCAGCATGATGGCCCACTCGCCGACCCATCTCAGCACCCTACTCGGGTAAGCTTTTCCGCCTTTCCTAATATGCGGTTCCGGCAGCCCCTACCACCTGGAGCACAGTGAGCACAGTCTTATATGTCCTTTCATGAGAGCCAGGATAATTGCCCTCGTTGACAGCCGGTGCCCTGTACTATTAGGTGGAGTCTTTACTCCCCCACTCCATTCCGTGCCTGGGTAATATGTTTGGCGTGGAATGCGGGAGTGATTCGATGAGCATCTCCCGAGGCTATATGTATACATGCAAGTCGGGGGGCTTCCACTCGAACAGCCGCGTCCCGGGATCGAAAGTGGGGGCATTTTTGGCTGCCAAGCAGGAGAAGAAGACTGATGGGAAGAAGGGCTTCTCCGTGCAGACTTAGGAAAGATGAACTCAAGAATGAACCCCGTCGCCTCTGTTTTATCAATGGTCGAGGGGCGACAGACGATACTCGAGGTTGCGTGCTGACCTTAGAGGTGCTGAAAGGAATAGGTAGGTCGAGTTGCGAAGAGGTCAAAGGCTTGAATGCTCACAGTAAATGCGCCCCGTGGCACTGCCCCTCTATTTGGAAGGTCTCAGCCGCCTCTTCTTTGCCTAGTGAAGCGCCCTTTCCGTTGGCTAGCATCCAGGCATGGAAACCGTGTATTAGTCCAGCCGAGGATTGTATAGTGCTGTGCACTTTACGCTTTCCGGGTAGCTCCCATATTGATCAGAGCTCAATGTGTCAGCAGCTCCACTTCTTTCTTCCTTCCATCTTTTTGGCTGCTGCAGCCGTCAGTCGCAACAATTTCCTCCCCCTCTCCCCTAGCTCGTCGTGTCTTTCGAGAGAGAAGAGCCCGCGTGCAAGTGGGAACATTTTCCGTTGGGGAGAAGAGCCCCGAGACTCACGGCTCCTTTTTCCCCTTCTCACGAGTCGCTTCTTTATTCCCTCGCATTAGATTCATGCTTGATTATTGTGACTGCCCCCTCGCTTCGTCTCAGCAGTAAATGCTCGCGATTTGGGGGGGATAGAAGGCGGGGACGTCCCTTGAAAGGGGTCGACCGATGTTTTTCGCCCCGTGTGCGCTATCGGCGTGTGTATTTGACCGGGCGGGAGTGCCCTCACTATGTGCTCGAACGGAGAGAGAGAAGGGGGAGGCGGGGAGGGGTCCGCCCGACCCGAGTTCCCCAACCCCTCTCTCTCTCCGTCTCGCAACCTTGTGAGAGGGTGCCACGACGGCGGATCGATCGATCGCTCTCGGTTCTTTCCCGATTCTTGGCCGCATCCGCCTGTGTTCGCATAGTTCTTAATCCGGCTCCGGGTCCCTTCCGCCCTCTTCCTGGGGGCATGCTCGGTTAGCTGGAATCGATTGGGGTTGGTGTCAATTGGGTCGCCGTACCTCTACGGGGCACACGTTATCAGGGCAGTCTGCCTATTTGTAGTCCGTAATGAGAGTCGGAGGGAGGGGGGGGCGGGATACTTCCTTGATGAGAAGCCGTCGAGGGAGAGTCTCATTCCGATTCGTAGGACCCCTATTCCTATTTTCGGTTTTCCTTCTTCTCATTCTCTCCCTCTCCCTCGCTTAGCAAGTGTTCGCACCTATCGCTATTCCAAAAGAACGGAACATGCGATCAAGTGTTCGCATACTTGAATTGAATGTCTCGACGATCTGTGCGTTTGAAAATCCAATTTAAATTCATATCGCGAGCTGCGTCCGTCTCTTCCTTCTGGCGTCTCATTAGGGTTTGTATTCAGTTGTGTGTAGCGATGCCGCTTCCTGAACACCTCGCAACAGTTGGAATTGATTGAGTCTGGCTGAGGGGGGAAGAAGATCAAACGTACATTATAGTTGTGTGTTACATTAGGTGTACATTATAGTTGTGTTCATGATATCATCCGTTCATTATATGGGCATATAGAAATGATATTCCGTATATGAAGAATGTGCTTAATTGCAGTCTGAACTTCCCGAGCTCAATGCTGTCGGCGGCAGCGGCGAGTTCGCGGCTCGCGGGTATTCCCAATGGCCTGCCGCTTCCTCTCAACGGATCTTCCGCCGCCGTTCCCGAGCCCGAGGCTTCGTCCTCCTCCTACGACTTGGACGCAGCGAGACGAGATGCAGGAGGAGGAGACCACAGCTTCCTACAGTCCTGGGGTAAATCCGTTCAATCTGTGGATTGTGGATTTTCATAAGCTTGAGATCTGCATAGTGACTTTGTTCTACCCCATCTCACATGTGGACCACAAGCATACCATAACAAATCCTTAGCTGTCTGCTATCTCATTAGACGTGAGAGCGGCTGAACAATATTCTGCTGCTGTCGGCCTGTTGATTGCGTCAAGGGGGGAATGCATTCTTATCCAGCCGACAGCAATTTGTGTCATGATAACAGCCATAGCTGGCAGATGCTGGGGAAAGAGTGGCCAAATTACACGGTAAGAAATCGGGATCTGAGGGGGGAAGCGTGGAAGGAGCTGAGTGGCATCGTTGCAGTGGCGCCTTCCAACGGAATTTATAACGAGGGTACGCTAATGAATGGGTCGCTGATCGGAGGTCCGCCCACGCTCGCCGCCACTCTCAACGGCCACCTCGGCAACGGCAATGGACTACCCACTACGGGGGTGAGCTTCATCCCATCCCACTCCGAATTAGTCCGGCCAAGAAACCGAATGACATGCACAGCAATCTATGTCTAGAAATTCAAGCGAGTGACGAGGGCATCTTGCAGATGAACGGACTGGCAGGCTTGTCAATTCCATCGTCGACGCTGACTCCATCCTCGAGCCACTCCCACCTCCGCAACTCCCCGGCCGACAAACTGTCGCCGACGTATAAGCGAATGGCGCAGCGTGAGTACTTTCTCTTACGGCTTGGCTTCAGAAATCACGTGAATGCCTAAGAGTGGAGCCCAGAGGGGTACAAACACGGGAGGTCGACTTCTCCTTAGCGCACGCGCCCTTTTCCACTTCCTGATCGACCGTCGGGAACATATTGTTTTCGCACTCCGCTCTCTGCCCCCTTCCGTTGACGTTGTGTACGGGGTGTGACAGTAATAGTCCGCGGAACCGAGGGGCAGAGGGGCTCGAGAAACTCTCGCCCAAGTAGACAGCTGTCGAAGCTTAGTCGATCACGAGGCCTCTCTCTCCACACCCCATCGTTTCAGGCCGAAAAGTTCCCGAGGGAGAACTCTGCGCCGTCTGCTCAGATCTCGCAACGGGATACCATTATGGAGTCGCATCCTGCAACGGATGGTACGATATTCACAATCTATACAAAATCAAACAGCGTCTGATGAATGTAACAATTTCCCACACTATAATTTCCCCAGCGTTTACTCGTAGTGGCGTTCATTTCTCTGCTCTTTACTGTGAACGAAATGATATCAAGCATGACGTGGCAATGAAATGAGCGCAGGAAAAAGGGTTGTTTCAGTAAAACGTTCTTCCGGCGGACTATCGTATCCGATCAATCGTTCGTCTGCCAATACAGCGGAAATTGCGACGTGAATAAAAGTGAGTGGTGGCATGGACTTCGGAAATGAAAGTAATGCAATTTTCAGACATTCGTTGTGCCTGCCGCCATTGCCGCTTCAATAAATGCATCAAAGTCGGCATGGACGCCAATGGTGGGAAGAGTTTATCATCTTGCAAAACGCTGATTGAACGTCAGCAGAACTCCTATTGAAATTACACCATAACAATAATAGTGAAGGACACATTAACTTGATGGGAAAAAATCTATGGAATAACATATCCTTCTATTCAGCGATACAAAACGACCGCGACCGCATTGGCCCCACGAAGAAGATGAAGATGGGCAGCGGGAGCGACGAGGAGCCAACTACACCCGTCATGAAGGCTGATCCCGTAAGCCACGGCCTTTTTCAACAACGTGGAACCCTTCAGGACGCCCCGGAAGTGTACCGCTCGGGAGGAACGAATTGGCCTGAATTCTTTGGTCTCAAGAACATGGAAGAGTACTCGCAGGTCCGAGTTGCTCCCATATCACAGGTTTCTCTTGGTGTAACGTATTGTGCTTTGCCTCGTCATGACAATTGCTTAATACAAAATATAAATATATCTTCAGGAAAGAACGGACGAGCTTCTCAAGTACGAGAAGTTGACCAATGAGCTCCGGAGGCGCGTCATACCCTACGTGAGAAATACCCCTGTGTAATTATTATGGTATAAGTTCATTGTTCAGGTTCAAACCGTGGACGATGCCCTACAGACAGACTGTCTACTTTTCCACACAGACGACATGAAATACGATGTATGTATTATCATATTCAGTTTGAATATGAATCTTGCAGATTACAACTGAGTTCAAAGACCTGTATCCAGCATCAATGAAGGATGTCCGCCAATGGAACATCCGAGAAATGCGCCTGTGCATTGAGTGGATCAAGACCTTTGACAGCTTCATGCGTTTGGGACGAGCGGACAAGGTTTTCAATCCATGGCCTTCCCTTCATTAGCCAGCCCTTCAGATGGCACTCCTACGCAACTTCGCCTTTGCCTTCAACATTTTGAATCGCGTATATTACTCCCCCGACTATGGACCAGACAAGATTGTTTACCTCAACGGAGCCTTCATTCTACGACACACACAGAATGAAGTGAGTTCTCAATGGTGTTAATTATTAACATTAATTCAGGTGAAATTGTCCGGATGCCGATTGATATACACGCGTCAAATTGATGAAATCATGTTGCCAATGCGGCGATTAAGAATAACCATACCGGAATTCGCAACCTTCAAAGCCGCCCTCCTCTTCAACCCAGGTAAGTCCAATCATATTATTTTTGGGTTTTAAGTTTTAATTTTGTTCAGATGCTTACGATCTTTCCGCTGAAGCTAAGCAGGAGATCTTCGAAGAAAGGAATAAATACCTCTCTGCCCTCTTCGTGCAGATTGTTTCCAAGGTGTGTGGCTTTTATTATTATCCAAATGCTGGAAATTTCTGAATTTTTTTTCTGGAAATTGGCATTTGAACGATCGATTTTTCCCTGACAGATTCTTCGAAAATTCGACATTACAGCAAACAAATATTCAGATGGGCCTGAACAACGGAGTGCAAAAGTACGGTGCCCTGCTGATGATGACCGCATCAATACAGGTATAGTTTTTTCCGAATAATTAATGCTGGAAATTTCAGAACATCATCACGCAAAACGAGGAAAATATGCAAGTGATGGATCTGTTTAAAAATTGGGAGATTGATCCCTTCGTCAAAGAATTGTGCCTGAAGCGACAAGCTGATTAACCAAATGGTCAGTCATGTTTCACTAATTCATTCCTTATTTTGAAAAGTGTTAATTTATTAATAGTAATTACAGATCACGATCTCCATAAATAAAAAAAATCATTCGGAATTTCTGCCACATCGACGACTGCCCAGTTTTCCAGTCACATTTTTGCTCTATTCACTGAATCTCTCCGAACATTCCTTCCTCCAGTTTCATGGTAGATGCGAAGTCTCCGTGACCTAACTTGAAATACGGATATTTTCATATAGCTATACGTAGAGCTCAAATATACCCTTTCTTCGATGTTCAAAAACTAGGGGAGAATTCAGCGCGGAAATGTTCATTCATTATGTTAGAGCTAGACAGATTATACTCGTTAATGCGTTTTTTTGAAGATTCCGGTACCGAATTAATTTGCATAGAAAAGATTAGAGAGTACAGAGTGTATCCACGTTTGCGATGTTCTTTTGCTCGCATTAGGATTAGTTCAAATTAATTTTCGCGGCCAGTCGAAGTGCTCGAATGCTTCGAATTCCGATTTGTTCTCCCTGCCAGCTTAATTGCCTAGTCACTGTTTCTACTTTTCCGGATTGCCAAATGCTCCAAAAGTTCTCGCAAACCCTCGGCCCGCCTGTTTTACCTCATCCCATTTCGCTATATCAGCCCCTTCCTGCCCCTCTTCGCCTTCGAGCCGAAACGCTCATTCGTATACCACCAGCGCTTGAAGTCCCTTGCGTCAACCCAGTACCCCAGATGTGTCATTTTATTGAGTCGCTCCTGTGGATAGACAAATACACGTGCCCTAGTGCTTTTTGATATGTCAAGATTTCGATATTGATCCGCTGCTGTCGAGATAAATGCCCTTGACGTCATGGCTACCGATGTTTGCGAGGTTTGCCTAATGGGGGGTCACGCGTTCCCTTCCATCTCAATGCTCTCCACTCTTACAATGCTCTCTGATACGGGAGTGCGCAGTCTCCATTTGAATATCCCGCGGTTTGCGGGTCAATGAGCTCCCAGGGGGTCGAGGGACGCCACTCTGCCTTGTCTGGGTCTCTCTTCATTATGCTCTCTCGCCGGCCTATTCTCCTGCCTCATAAGCAAATTCAATGAATATTCGTTGTAATTTGGCGTGTGTTTCGAGTTGCCGTGATGTGTTGAACTGTTCGATTCAGCTGGTAAAATGTAATTAAACCTCAGGAATGGCAAGGACGAAGTCAGCCGTCAGCTCTTCTATTCCTCGCAGTGGGAGGACCCACACTCTTCCTGTTCGCTTCCGAGATGTATGTGGTTTTGGGAGTTCTATTATGCTTTTGGGTGGTTTTTATTTAACTTTATAACAGGCTGATGTCGTGGTCTACTCTTCTGCTGTGAAACCCTCCAGTGCAAAGTCAAGCGTCAAGAAGGCTTCCACCACGGTCGCAGCTAAGGTGCTTGAACGATGAAAACATACACTAAGAACAAAGCTGCTTTGGAAATGCAATATTTTCGCTTAGAGCTGTAACTAACACAAAATTATTTTCTATAGGGGCCGGCTAAGAGTGCAGCAAAGAAACCACTCGCATCCAAGTTGTCGCCTGTGAAGAAATCAGTTCCGAAAAAGCTGAAGGCAGCTGCCATTCCGCCCTCGATCAAGAAGACGCCTAAAAAGGTGAGAATCAAACTGCCGATAATGAACTTTACAAATTTATCGTCATACTAATACAGGCGTGATACTTTGTCGACCAATGTATAGAGTAGTGCATTATATTCCCCATATTCAGGCCGCCTCGTCCCGTCCTCCGAAGTCGATTCTCAAGAAAGGACCGAAAGCGGTTCTCGCAAAGGTGAATCGAAAGACTATTTAATTTGAAATTCAGTTAGAGGGACTAGATAAAAATCCTTAAAAATCAGAAATAACTGCTAGAAATTTTAATCTGCCTATTCAGCCCGTTCACCTCTCGCCGGTGCCAACTGTCAAGAAAGCATCCAAGGCTTCTCCCGCAAAGGTTAATAATTTAATTAAAATGAATAGTTTCCCTGAATCAACGGGAACAAGACGAAATTACATAAATCCCTTCAATTAAACCAATCAGGGACAAGCAGCCTCAAACAGGGGAGAATATTTATCATCTTGCAGAATGCAAAGGCTGTCGCTGGTCGCAGTTCTCGCAAAGCACCAATTCCTGCACGCTACATGGACGTAAGTGAAAATCAGGCGAGGCGCCTATAAGAAATCCTAATTTTCAGTGATGCCTCCAAGGCTTCCGAACAAGTACCTGAAATATGCAGAACAAATTCTGCATGTCACTTCCACATTTACTACAATGCGTTTATTGGACTGCGTCCGTGATTCTCACTATTCGATTCTCTAACACTAAGCTTCTGAAAGTTCTTGCATATATCGTTACCTCGACTTCAAAATAAGTTTCCTTCCTTAGTTTACGTATAACATGATCTCGGCCTGCAATGTGATTGATTCTCAATTGTACCCTTAACTTGATTCACACACCACTACCTCATTCGTCGTTTGTATAATGAACCATTATAAGTTTCGTTGTAATTGGCCGAATGTTTACATAGCATTCTTTCCGCTATACAGAAGTGTAAGCCACACACGGGGGCTCAGTTTTTCTTCCTTCTTGCTTTCTGGCCTGTTTCCCTAAGCAACAGAGCGGTTAGTGAAGAGCCCGATTCAGAATAGGGAGGAGAGGAAGATGGAGGCTATGCTCTCTTCCCTGTCGCTCTTTTTTTACAGCCGCGGACAGGGTGTAAGCATAGCGGCCACATTCTGTTAGCCTGCAGTATCTCTGCAGTTCTTCTTCTGTAGATGTATGGCGACGTGTCGGCTGAGCTGCATTAAATGCCGCCCCGCGATCAGTGGGGGGGGGGGGCTCGGGCTCAATTAGGTGGCGGCCTCTCTCGAGAGCAAGGCCGAGTGCCCTTGCGCGCTGTGTGTACAGTCGCCGATTGATCGGGGGGTCGCAGGGGGAGAGCGGGGAGGCCGCCCAGTGGTTGCCACGGCCTCTTTCCCCCTCATCCTTCTCTCCCACAACATTTTTGCTCTGCAGAGACAACTTCGGCACACCAGCACATCCCAATGTTGGATATACGGAGGTATGTTGATTTTGACAATGAGATTAAGAAATGATCTTGTAGGTTCGACATCTACCGCAAGGTTCCGAAGGATCTCACGCAACCAACGACGACGGGCGCAGTTATCTCCATCTGCTGCGTCCTCTTCATTTCCTTCATGATCTTCAATGATCTTCTTGCCTATATATTTATTGATGTGTGAGTTCGCGGTCTTTCAAATCTTTTTTACCTTCTAAAATCACATGGAAACTCATTGGTTAGAACACCGTGTACTAGGCACTGGCATGAGATGTATTCCGGGAAACAGAAAAGCGAACATTTACAGTAGTTAGCGGGGGATAAATATCGCCTCTTTTGCAGAAGGAGCGAGCTTTTTGTTGACGACCCCGGGCGACAAGGGAAAATCGACGTGGCAGTCAACGTTACTTTCCCACATCTCGACTGCAAATGTGCAATGCTTGCGAGAAGTTTATTAATCCGAATATCTGCAGTTATCGGCGTCGACATCCAGGATGAGAACGGAAGGCACGAAGTCGGGTTCGTAGATCACACTGAGAAGATTGCCCTTGATGGAGGATCGGGATGCCGATTCGAGTCCAAGTTCGAGATCAATAAGGTTAGAAATCGGTTAGCGATATTATGGCAATATCAACCATGCCTGCATAAGCGTTCCATAATTGAAATTAGGTCACTTTGCAGGATGTAATAAAAAGATGGGAACTGAGTACTTCAGAGTTGGCTTGGGCATCATATGGTCGCTTTCCAGGTGCCAGGGAACTTCCATCTGAGCACGCACTCCGCAGAAGAGCAGCCGGAGTCTCCCGATATGCGCCACGTCATTCACTCCATCGCATTTGGCGATTCTATTGTGGTTGGCCAATACCTCTGCTGTACAAACTATTCATTCAGATGCCAAGTATCAAGGGAAGCTTCGACCCTCTGAGTGGTCGAGACACGACGGCCGGCAGCCAGGCACTAGCGACCCACGAATACATCCTTAAGGTTGCTCGCATTACATGTTGGGAGATAACACAAACAATAACTTTCTCGCGAAGTATTCCTATTCATATGACACTTTCAAAGGCGTTTGTGCAGTGCAAGACTGAGTCAACGGACTGACTGGATCACTAAATTAGAAGCGTTTTGGAGCTGCGATAATACAATCTATGCGTTTTCCAGATTGTCCCGACTGTCTTCGAGAGCATCGACGGGAATGTGCAAACGAGTTACCAGTACACATTCGGTCACCGAGAATTCCTTGCTTACCATCATTCCGGCCGCATCATTCCTGCGGTGAGTACAGAACAATGATTGTAACTACAAGCTATATTTACGATAGACAGTAACTCGCATTCAGGTGTGGTTTAAATACGAGCTGCAACCAATCACAGTGAAGATGACGGAGACGCGGCAATCGTTCTACATGTTTCTCACTT
Source organism: Levipalatum texanum (assembly GCA_014805385.1). NCBI lineage: Eukaryota > Metazoa > Nematoda > Chromadorea > Rhabditida > Diplogasteridae > Levipalatum > Levipalatum texanum. The sequence goes on from JACMIG010001632.1 coordinate 15,509, forward strand.
CGGTGCGTCGATTACTTTTATTACTTACGTCTCTGCTGTGGAAGCTTTATGTGACCGGATGAGCAATTTCAGATCTGTGCGGTTGTCGGAGGTACGTTTACTGTGGCGGGCATCATCGACTCGTTCGTATTCACCATGTCTGAGATGTGGAAAAAGCACGAGCTTGGAAAGCTGACGTAACTATTTTCCAATTCTTTTCATGTAATCGCTAGTATTGTTAAGTTTAAATTTATTAAGCGACGTAGTAATATAATAGTATTCTTTATTCCTGGGAGAAGCATATGGGCATAAATGCATACTACATGTTTCAAATGATCTATTTAGCCCTTTTTCCCTTCCACTCCGCTGCCTTATTTTCAAGTGGGTAATGGGCCAAAAAGGTTTCATGAGCTTGGGGGTATTTTCTACTTATAGTGGCTTGCAATTTATCGATAGCAATATTCAAATTTAGTACTCGGACAATGGGCAATATCAGAGTGTTATTGCATTGACATGATTATGAACTCGCATTTTCAATTCGGCCCAGTGACCATGATAAATACGAAATAAAGATACTTTTACACGGAAACGTATGTATATGAAAAGCTAAGCTAACATAGCCAGCGTGCCAGTGTTCATATTCAGTGCCTAGGCGAACTGGGGACGGGAGTGGGTAGCAATGGCAGCTTTACTGTGCTTCTTCGTGATGATGACGTCGTCGGCCTTCTTGATCGAGTTGCTGCTGATGTGGACGAGTGAGGCACGGCCGGAGGGGTCCTTTAAAGGTCAGTAGTAATTGTATTGGGTGGTGGATGAGTACCTGGCTGGCCTGCCATTTGGGGATCCACTTGCGGACGGTGCGAGCGGCCTCGTCGGAGGGGAAGTGGCTGTGGAAGAGTCGACGCATGTAGAGGGCCTCCTTCGAGTGGGGAGTCGAGATGGGGAACTCCTCTTCGGCTCTGGCAAACTGAACAGCAGTGATGAAAGGAGGGAGGAGAAATCAGCCGAACCTCATCGTCGGTGATCTTGGAGGCGCAATGGGACATGAGGCCGTCGATCCAGGAGTAGCCGACGCCATCGGAGAACTGCTCCTTCTGCCTCCAGAGGATCTCGCGGGGCAGGTACGGGTCCTCCTCGGTGTCGAATGCCTTGCGGATCAGGTACTTCTCCATGGCGCGTCCCATGAATTGGTGGGGCTTCTTATCCTCCGGGCGGGTCATGATGGAGACGTTCAGGAATTCCTTGTCCAGGAACGGAACGCGGACCTGAAGTGGACGATAAAAGTTCAGGCTCGGGAAAAGAGGTCACCTCAACGGAATGCGCCATGGTCGATTTGTCGGCGCGGAGGCAGTCGGCGGTGTTGAGGTTAAGGACTCGCTCGATGGTCTCCTTCTGGAAGTCTTCGTCGGTGGGAGCGTTGTGGAAGTAGAGATAGCCTCCGAAGATCTCGTCCGAACCCTCGCCGGAGAGGACGACCTGAGATCTTACTTCATTGAATTCTCAAGATCAGAGTCACCTTGATTCCCTTATCGCGGATGGCCTTAGACAGGATGTACATGGGAGTGGAAGCACGGATGGACGTCACGTCGAAAGTCTCGATGTGCCAGACGAGCTTCTCCAGAAGGCCGAGACCCTCCTGTGAGACATAGCATTCACATGCGTTTACGAAAGTGATGGCACCTCGAGCGTGAAGAAGATCTCGTGGTGGTTGGTCTGGAGGAAATCAGCAACTTTGCGAGCTGCCACGATGTCCGGGGAGGAGGAATCGAAGCCGACGGCGAAAGAGTGGATCTCCAGTCCCTGGCGACGCATCTCGCGGACAGCGATGGAGCTGCAACGGATTCTCAATAAATCTGGAATAAAATTGCCGATATACCTGATGAGGCTGGAATCAAGTCCTCCAGACAGCAGTACTCCAAGAGGGGCGTCGGACATGAGCCTCTTCTCGGTTGCCTTCACGAGCGTGTTCCGGAGAAGGTCGAGATCCGCAGCCTTGGTGCACAGACGGTAGTCCATCCATTCGGGCTGAAGCTATGATGAACGGGGGTCTTTGGTGGCGATCACCTGGTAGTATCGGACGAATCCCTGAGCGGGAGTGAAGAAGTGCCCAGTAGGGAAGGATGCCATGCGGAAGTTGCCAGTAATGTCCTCGATCGCCTTCATCTCGTTACTGAAATGCTTTCTTCTTATCTTTGATTGCCTTGGGTTTAATATACCTGAACATGTAGCGTCCCTCAGAATCAACGCCGAAGTACATCTGCTTCACACCGAGAGGATCGCGGGCAGCCATGAATTCTCCTGAACGGTATTTATGAGATTTAAAAAAAGCGTATTTCGAACCATCATGGATGAGAGCGAAAGCGAAGACGCCATCGAGCAAGTTGCACATGGAGCCGTTTCGCACTTTTTCGTACAGGAAGATGATCACCTGGAATACTCCGCGTTTAAAGGGTCCCAGCCACGAAGACTGTTTTGAAAATATCGTTTGAATTTTGCACGATTCCTGAATTTCAGGGAAATGACACAATTGTGTACTCGTTCGCCCGCGACCGTAACACAAAAGTGTACGACTATTTGACGGACGACACAATTGTGTACGAATTTGTTCCTGGGAAACACAATTGTGTCATTTCCCTGAAATTCAGGGGTTCAAATTTCGATTTTCGAGTTCGATTTAAAGCTTCAGAATTTTTTTTCTGAACTTTTCGTTATGTTTTTGTGTCATCCACCATCGGTCCGAACACCATTCTCATGCTCAGAATGGTCACTCCAGACCATCGTGGCAGGGACCCTTTAAGCAAGCCCAGAGGGTGCTTTCGATTTCCATTTCAAAAGATCGCCAATCGATTGCTTGGATTCTCGAATACTCTGCCATCTATCGGGAACTTCAGTAGGGTTTCGATAGTACTTCGGAATCGCAGTGCGTCCTCATTTGACAGTCCTTGAGTTCGCTTTGCCTCAACGCCACGTGGTTGTAGATCTCGCCGTTGTGGACAACCTGCAGATGTATTTTTAGTCAAGATCTTTTCATACTTCAAAGTCCACTGATCACTCATCTGAGATATCTCCGCTCTTTCACGTGAAGGTTCAGCCCCCATTTTCTCCCCCCACCGCACCGAAAGCTTCGACAGCTGCACGTTGTAATGCTCTCGGACCTACGCGCCATGCTATCCACGTGAATGGTCAGACCACATTTTCCTCCACCACAGACCCTCGGCATATCACATCGTAAACTGGAGAGGGCGAAGTACTCTGATGTCAGGACGGCCAGATACAGGGAACGAGCACTTTGATTTGATGCCAGACAATGATAAACGATTTCCGTACATTGATGTCTCGAAATCAGTTCCAAGTCATAAAGATTGGTTTGACTACGTCAAGAATTTAAGTGTCAATACGTCTACACCCGATGTCAGCTGTTCACTCGTGGAACGATAAACAGCCGAACGTTAATGGAGCAAATCTCTATAGAAAGAGGAAGTAGGTACAGTACCGGCAAAAAACATATGAACTTTTGGTTTTCGAGGCGTAACTTCTTTCTAATCCAATATTTTGGGGTGAAATTTTTGCTGTATATTACTGGCACTACATAAAACCGGAAAATATTCCACAATTTGTCATACCACAAGCCGACCAATTTCTAAAAATATTCTTATCAAAATCGGGAAATCGAC